>BGNK01001915.1:0-52486 GCA_003297005.1 Symbiodinium sp. clade A Y106 | reverse complement strand
TCAGCCCAATTGTCGAAATGAGATTGAAGCAGAATGTCATCCGCGTACATAGTTAGTATCTCGGCTAGAGTTGCTGCCTCAACATGCTGTTGTACTTGGCTATATAGGAGTCCAGTTGCGAAGGCAAACAGCGACGGTGCGAGCTTACAGCCTTGCTTGATTCCTCGCTTGGTGGCGATGTCAAACTCTTTAACAGAAGCTGTCATCCTGTAGAGAGCGTTGATGTGCAGTAGACCTACCACTTCAATGATGAGTGGGTCTGCCGCTGAAGCCTCAAGGGCTTCTCTTAGGCGGACCCTATCAACCATGTCANTGTGCAGTAGACCTACCACTTCAATGATGAGTGGGTCTGCCGCTGAAGCCTCAAGGGCTTCTCTTAGGCGGACCCTATCAACCATGTCAAATGCCTTGCTCATGTCTACACTGAGCGTGGAGGCTGCCTTTTAATTGCAGACCTTGGTGACCACGACCTGGAGACCGCTGAATGAGCGCCGCGCGCTGTCTGGCTTCATCAACATGTGACAATGCTTTGCATATCGCCTCCTCCGTACCTCTGCCCGGTACAAAGCCAAACTGTGGCAGTCCTTGCATGGCTGTCTGGAGAGCAGGTTTGAGACGCTTCCTCAAGGCACCTGCAAGAATTTTGCCTTCAGGGGCAATGACTCCTATAGGGCGAAGAGATTCAGGCTTATCCGGCTTTTTAGGAGGTTTGGGCAACCAGAAAATCTGTGAAGATGTGACTGTGGTTGAGAGGGAACCTTGCTCTATTTCCCGGTTGAGTACCGCCGCGGCATGCTGATGTGCCTGTGGTCCTAAAGAGCGCCAGGCCACCACCGGAGGGNCTAAGCTGTTCTTTGACTTCAGTAGGGGAGAGTTCAAGTCGATCCTGTCTACCTGTTAGTGGAAAATCCGCGCCCGTACCGAAAAGGGTCTCAGAGTAAGAATGCAGAAGGCTAGCTTCGGCCTCTGAGCTGAGAAAGCAGCCATGCTCATCCCTCAGCTGCACCCTCTCCTGTGGCTTGCAGGTTCGAAATTGACGGATGATTTTATAGAGCGAATGACTGCCGTCTCTTTGAGACCTGGCCTCTGCTTGCTCCATGCACTCATCCATTGCTTTCTGTCTTCGCTCCTTCTTTAGATGCTTAGCTGTCCTGGCAGATTTTTGATGTTGCGCGACGGAGCGCCAGCATCTTAAGATAACTCTATGTCGCAGTTCCTTGTGTAGGTCTGAGATGGCCAAGATGGTAACTGAAAGGTTACTTAAGGCCATCCTCGTCTCCCAGGGGGATTCCTGATGGACTTTCCGTTTGCTTTTCCTAGGGAAGAATTCTATTAGCGCCGTTTCCATGGCCTGTCGGAGTGCATCCCACGATGGATCAGAATGAGCAATCAGTTCATCGACCCGATGGCCATATGCTGTTATTGNCCTAGGGAAGAATTCTATTAGCGCCGTTTCCATGGCCTGTCGGAGTGCATCCCACGATGGATCAGAATGAGCAATCAGTTCATCGACCCGATGGCCATATGCTGTTATTGCTCCTGATCCGTTCCTATAGCTATCTTCCATTGCTTGTTGATCATAGGGTTTGGACACTTGGGCGGAGTAGCTCCTGCTGTGTTGCACCTTGCCCACCAACGGGAAATGTCTACTGCCGTCTCGCCACTTCGCAACCGGAAACTGACGCTGTGGTTGGCAGTGCTTGCCCGGACCTCCCGACTGCGTTCTTCGCAGTAGAGCATAGTCTATTTGAGATACCGAATTTCCCTGCTCATGTGTTGCCGGCTTACGAACCCCCCAGGTGTTAGCCGCAACAAGATTATGTTCTTCAAGTATGCGCTGCAGTCCCTGAGAACCTCTATGGCCTAATCGACACGACTGAGTGGCACAGGGGCCAACATGCCGCATGTCCGTCCTGAGACTCATGTTGAAGTCCCCGAGGATGAGTAGCGTGTTGCGGAGCGGAAGGCCTTTAATTGAGGTGTTCAGTCTTGCAAGAAATAGGCTCCTTGAATCTTTATTTGCCGTCAGAGTATCCTTGGATCTCCACACATGCTGGTAGCAGCTGAGCACATCTAGGCTGCAATCCTCGCCTGAAACCCTCACATGAAGAATGCGTCCTGGGATCACCTCGTTGAACTTTAGCTGCTGAGATTTGCATAGGCTGCTATGAACCATGATCAGAACTCCCGCACTCTTCTCTCCAGATGACCCTGNCGTCCTGGGATCACCTCGTTGAACTTTAGCTGCTGAGATTTGCATAGGCTGCTATGAACCATGATCAGAACTCCCGCACTCTTCTCTCCAGATGACCCTGAGCTTATGACATGCCACCCTTCCTTGGTGAACTGCCAGTCACCTCGCCAGTGCGTCTCCTGAATTGCCACAATTCTGATTCCTGCATAGCTGGGGGTCTTGAGGAGGGAGAGTAACTCTTCCCAAACCGCTGTAGTAAGNGAATTGCCACAATTCTGATTCCTGCATAGCTGGGGGTCTTGAGGAGGGAGAGTAACTCTTCCCAAACCGCTGTAGTAAGCGAGCCTGCATTCCATGATAAATAGGTTAGCTGCTGTTTTCAAGAAATTTGGAGGGCTTACCTCGCAAAGTTGCTTGAGCCTTCAAGGTGGCTGGAGCACCTCCTAGCTCACGCAGGTTCATCTGTCTTCCTTTATAGACGGCACTCCCATCCCGNTTCCCTTGAGGAGAGGGAGTTTGGCTGATGGTCGGATCACTAGGCTGTTTCGCCAAGCTCGTGTTGAACTTGACTCCTGTCGGCTTCGCAGTACCGACAACCCTCACCTCTGGGAGCATTAAGAAAGCTGTAAGTCTAAGTGCTCCCCCCCGGACTTGGGACCGGGGCTGCTCAGGCGCTGGCGAGTGCCATGGCTAGTAAGGAAAAAGGCCGATACTGTACTAGCCTGACCTTACCTGAGCCGAGAGGCTTGACAACAGTAGCAACAACAACAACAACAGCAACAGTAATAATAGTAATAAAAATTAATAAGAACAAAAAATAAATAAATAGTACGGTAATGAAACAATAATACATAATCATAAAATAATAAGGCTAACAACAACCACAAGAAGAATCATAACAAAGAACAATAACAGTAACAACAACAACAACAGCCGCAACCAAGGTAACATAGGTTTTCGTCAGGAAACGTGGGAAATGGCACGAAATCCGTCCAAAATGCAAGGAAAACTGTCGTTTCCCTAGGAAAACCAAGGTAGCGTACACTTTCCTTAATGTAACGTACGTTTTCCTGAGGAAAATGGGGAATGGCACCAAATCAGTCCAAAATGTGAGGGAATTCATTCGTGTCCCGTCCCTCCGTCCCTCCCTCCCTCCCGCCTGTCCCCTCAGACCAAGCAAACGCACAAAACAAAAAAATTACCCAAGAAAAACAAAAAAAACATTCCTCAGATAATTTTGCATCCGACTCCTTGGCTAGCCTGTGAGACAGTCCGTGCGAGACAGTGATAGCATGACTTGGAATGGCGAGCAGCCCTGTTGTATCCGTGGCCATACTGGATAAAGTCCCCCTTCAGGCAGGGTAAAATTTGAAGTAGTGGGAGAAGGGAAAGGAAACGTGGATAGGATCCACGCGAAATGGCGTCCTCCCCGCCTTACCGGCTACTACTCTAGCCTCAGCCAGCTCGGAGAGGACCAGGGATAGCATTCGGACCGCAGTCGGTGCTAGTCCTATGGGGGCTCCGGCCCCGGGACCCAGCTAGGGAGCCCTACCCTCCGGCCGTTGGTCCGTCCGGCGGGATAGGGAGCTTGTCCTCGTGCCGGAGTCGGAGATTGGAGGCGAGGCGAAGGCGAGCATCTTAGACAGGTGCTACGCCCACCTGGGCGATCGTGGCTTTGGGCTGTTGGAGCTGGCGACGCTCAGGCAAGAGGAGGCTGAGGCGGTGGCAGCACAACTGGCAGACAAGTGTTATTACTCCTTTTAGTCACATAGATCTTATAAAACTTGTTAAATTCATTATACAGGCATTCTGTTGGCAGCTGGGCACCCCCCACCCGCTTTTTCAAGCCGCAGCCAGCGTGCAAGCTTACTTTCAACAACATCGCGCCATCCTTAACGCATTGCATCAAGTACATAACTCTTTTCAAAATCCATCATACAGGCATTCTGTTGGCAAAATGGGGGGGGGCTGCGACCTTGCCAACAAAAGCGGAGCCCAAATGGACCCTTTCAGATTCGTACCCCGTGATACAGACAATAAGCAGACATTGTGTTTGCGAAGCGGGGAGGCCTCCTAGCAGCCCGCCTTGTCTTTGAGCCGTTGCTTGCAAGAACATCGCGCCATCAAAATGAATTGCGTCAAGCATGCAGCACAAAACTCTTCTAGAACTTTTCAAAATCCATCATACAGGCATTCTTTTTGCAAATGGGCGGGGGCTGCGCCTCACCCTCCCCAACCTACCGCCCTTCTTTTTCATCAAGCGAGTGCAATACTCGCTTCAAATAACATGCTGCCAGCGAAATGGCTTAAATGAGATGTCACATCTTGGAACCCCCCCCGTTGTTTCTGCCGTGCAAGCTTGCTTCCAGCAACATCGTACCATCAAAACCAGCATCATGTTGTATGGGGAAAGGTATAAGTTAAATACAAGTTGTTCAAGCTTTTTATAAACAAAACAAAGACAAGGAGGTTCTGGTGAAACTACAGGTTTTCCGATTAACTTTTTTGAGAAATTCACCAAAAGCTACCTCTTGCTATCCCAAACTAATTTCGCATCCTTCGAGATGGGCATTCTCCAAGCCTTAATCTGCAGGTACCTGACGTTCGAGAAACCAGAGGAGGCATCTCTCGCAATACAGGCCCCCGGTGGGGTCCTGCACCCGTCTCGGGAGGTGTGTGCTGCATGTGCCAAGTTCTTCGAGGCCGTAGATGGATTTGCCGTCGATGGGCACACGCTTCGGGCAAATTTCGGCACCACCAAGTGCTCGACAAGTGAAGAGCTTGGATTCTCACGCGCTGGAGCCTCCGATCAGGTACTGCCGCAAATTTCTCGAGGGCGAGAGATGCGAGCGCAAGGTGTCTGTGGCAAACCCACTTGTCACCAGTGTTTCAATGTTGCCAGTGCTGCGACCTTCGTGAGGACTGCAACTTCTTGCATAAGCTCGCGGATGAATCGAACGAGAAGGGCAACTGGAAAGCCGGCAGATTGCAATTGGAATGCTGTTGAGTTCTTGGTAGCATTCTGGTGTTCTGGGCACCGAGGGTGGCAAAGATGGCCGAGATGGGAAAGGTGGTAAGGACGGAAAGTGTCATGGCCTCGGCGACAGGTTGTAGATTCGAATGCCTCGATGCGCAGCCGGACCGCAGGGTACTCGTCGTGGAATGGCAAGGAAGGCTACCAGAAAGCGGAATGGGCGGAGGACTGTCATCAGACAGCAACTCGCTAGAAAGGCCGCATCGACCTTTTTTTCAGGATGGGAAGGGGAAGGACAGCAAGGGAAAGGACTACAAAGGCAGGTCGGAGCCACGGTGATGTCAGCATGAAATATTCTGGAAAAAGTTGTTGTTGCCGATCTAGTGCATGTGACCGGGATGCAATGCCCAGATCGGAAACCCGATGTCCAAGCTTTGTCAAGAGTGCCCCAAGTGGATCGACGGAACCTACACGGCATCTACAAAACGCTTTGGGGGGGGGGATGCGATGAAAGCTCGCCAGGGAACTACTACAGGGACTGGAGGGAAGACAAGGCCGGGCCGCCGCCCAGCGCTAAGAAGGAATTCGCAGCAAACATGTCGTGGACTTGCCAGGGCCATCGAAAAGATGGGGGAAAGGGTCGGTGGAAGGACTGGGGAAAAGAAGGTGGCAGGCACGGCAAAGACTTCAAGGCCGGGAACTGTTGGAGTCTTGGGGACACATGGATTGTGTCATTGTGTGTATGCTCAGGGCAGAGGCAAATCTTCGAAGGAGTGGTGGAACGGCTGGTACCAGCACGACTGGGGAGGCGTCAACCCGTGAAGCAGTGTAGTTGGCTGGGAGTCGTTGGAGCCGTACAGGAGCGGATGCGGGCTACGGCAATTATGGCGAAGAGCCTGAGGCCATGTATATGCGTATATCGTATAATTACACGGACACTTCGCAGCTAGTGCCAAGCAAGTCAGGACCCAGCAGCTCCAGAAGCTGAAGGTGCCTGAGTGGATGGAAATGAAGTACAACGTTTACAGCTTGAGGAGTGCCTAGGTCCTTGGAGATCTTGCAGTATCATGCAGTATCAGTATCATTATCTGTTTCCTTTTGTGGTCGTACAGTCCAGGAATCGCTTCTCTGGCTTGCTTTTCTTTCCTTGCTTCTCTGCTTTTGGGCGTGTTGGCTTCCGGTGTTCTTGACCCCCCCTGCAGTGACAACTTTTTCTTTGCCCGCACTGCAAACAATGAATGGTTACATTCGACGACACGCGAGCTTATGTGTGAGCAAGATGTGTATTGAGCACCCCTTTCCACATGCATTCACTTGTGTACATATATACATATATGTATATAGATGCATTATATACACATGTTTTTTATCCAACGTGTATGCCATGCATGTATGTACTTGTCGTCATGTCCCCTCTCGACTGGTATGTATGGTGCTGCGTCGCCGTATCAGTGGCTCACCCCCCCCCCCCCCCCCCCCCACCCCCCCCCTCCCCCCCCTCTCACCCTCCCCCCACCCCCCCCCTCCCACCCCCCNTGTCTACCGATATTGATTGCGTTTTTTTCCCGCCCTCTCTCCTCTGTTGTATCTGGTCTTTACTCTCCCCACCCAGTACCCACCCCCCCCCCCCCGCCCCCTCCCCCCTCTCACCTTCCCCTTTCAAGGCACACCCGCCCCGCGCCCACGGACCCCTAGGCTCTCACGGGAGGCGACATCTCAAGTCTCAAGAATGCTAAAATAATCGGATTCAATTACCCGTAGCTGGTGCTGTTTCTGGATCTTGAATGATCTTGATGTTATGTCGACGTCCTCCGCCACTCTCGCCCCCGATGGTATGGTATGCACCCCCCTTGTGGTTGGGTGGATGGGCTGGGGTTTGGGAAATGTCCTTGCCTGTGTGTGGGCGTGGGGTAGGTTAGTGGTGCGGGTTCGGGTTCGGGTTGGAGGACTAAGTTTGCTCTTTGTTCGGATTGCGCCTCTCGACATGTTCAGCTCAGTTACGGGAATCGAAACATTAGTGTATGTTAGCCTTGCTGCACCACGTATGCATGCCTTTCTCCATGCACTTCTGTTTGTCGGCTTGTCGGTCGGTCTGTTTGCTTGTGCCTCTTTGTGCATTCGTTTGTCCGTCCGTCCGTCATTCGCTCGGTTGCTCAGTCCGTCGGTCCGTCCGTCCGTTTGTCTGCCTGTCTGAAAGTGAGTAGTAGCAAGTGTGTTTGCAGTTGAAATTGCAGCACATTGAGCTTCAGCGGGGCTGCAGATTGTACATGAAAGGACAGATGCGCAGGAAGAGATGAACTGTGTAAGCAGTTGTCTTGATCGTGCGAGGCGCCGTCCACGAAGATGAGCAGGCCTCCGCAAGCATTGCAGGCCTCAACCGCATAAGTCGCACGGTAACCGAGGAGTCAATTTCGACAAGGCCGGACGGACTGTCTGCAGCCGACGTTCTTTTGGCTAAGTCCTTTTGTAGGCCCGCGAAAGAAGAAGCGACTTCCTCGGCACAGGCTCTGTGATGCATCAGTTACCGCAGCTTTCAACACGTAGTGGTTCAGGACGGGGGTGGACCAGAGGATGACGACAAGGCCGGTGCACCGGTGTTTCGGATGCTGCGCGTGGCTGCGTCGACTTCGAAAGGATGTGAAAGGGCTATTCCCTTGGTAGTTGAGTAGGCTTGAATTGGCTTGATCATGCTTCCTCGTCTTGCCGTCTGCTTTGAGTTTGGAGATGTTTGGAGGTTCCCACTTCGAGCCTAGTATTCAGAAATATTTCGCAGATCGAATCTCGTCGGTCTGTTGGGTGCACTTTTGCACGGTGTCTCGGCTGGACCATCCATCCACGCAAAACTCAGAACACTAGATCGGTGCAGGCGTCGGTCCTAAACCCCACCGGAGTTCTGTCAAGATCGGATGGTAGCACATGTGAGCCACTGGGCTTGAATCGTCCTGCACCAATGCTGGAGCAGGTCGTCGTCAGTCCAAAAAAGTACCTGCTACCTGCTTGCTCGCAAGTACGGGCTGTCAACCGAGGCCGAAATCCCGTAACAGTGGGGGGAGTGGGGGGATCTCCGGTACGAACATCAGGCCTCGGTAAGGTTGCTCCGCGGGAGCCCGGGCTTCTTGCAGTTGGAGCGTTCGTGATGTGCAGCACATGAACCGAGCTTTCAACTGTTCATCTGCCAACAACCTGAGTCCCCACTGTCCAGTTCCATGAATCATAGCAGTTGTGGCATCGAAGCAGGCCCTGCTGGTGCTTAGTGCCACTGCTCCCTACTCGTCAGACGCGTTCCAAGTGATGTGGGACATGGATTCCCTGAGAGATCACCGTACAGGTATCTGACTTCAGGACAGTCGTAGTTGTAGGAGCTGGAGGGGTCCAAGAGAGGAAAAACTCAAGATGGGCTTGAACCGAAAAGGATCTCACACGAGGCCCTGCGAGAAGTGAACAGGAGAATACGCAAAGAGATAGTTGGTGGGTTGAGCTGCTAGGACTTGGCAGATCGTGTGCATCCAATCTCTTGAAGTGTTATAAATGCAGCTCTCTCGCCGACACGAGGCATACAGATCGAGCGCCGAGTTGCCATCACCACCGCTGACAGCTAAGACTAAGACTGACATTCGTTTAACACGGACTCTTTCATTGTCTCACATGCATACTGCCCGTTCCGACTTTTCGGGAGAGTGCCGAATGACTTTGCTTTCGTGAGGTCCATGCCACCATCGCAACCTCCGTCGCAGCCGCCGGCACAGCCACCGGCACAGCCACCGGCACAGCCACCGGCACAGCCGCCTGCACAGCCCCTAGCACAGCCGCCGGCGCAGGCACCAGCACAGCCACCAACGCAGCCACCAGCAAAGGCACCTGCACAGGAAACGAAAGAACCGCAAGCGAACCTGCCTCCGCCGGCCAACCCTCCTGTACAGCCCCCTGCAATGCCACCATCCATGCCACCAACCATGGGGCCAACCCCTCCAACAGCAATGGCTCCGACCATGCCAGCAACCCCACCGCCTGTACCTGTGATGACTCCAGCAACGCTACCGCCAATGCAGCCACCATCCCAGCCCCCTGCACATCCACCCAGCAAGGCATCTCCACATGCAGCTTCCCAAACTTCTCAGATACCCATGCAGCCGCCCTCCCAGCCACCTCCACAGCAAGCACCGGCAGTCTCTCACACTGCGCCACCACCATCACAGCCACCAGCGCACCCACCGGCGCAGCCACCGGCACAGCCCCCTGCACACGTTCCAGAACAGCATCCACCGACCCAACCACCAGCGCAGCCAGCAGCAACAGCAGCAACAGCAGCAACAGCAGCAGCAGCAACAGCAGCAACAGCAGCAACAGCAGCAACAGCAGCAACAGCAACTGCAGCGACAGCAGCAGCAGNCAGCAGCAGCAGTTGAGGCAGGGCTAGCGCAGCCGCGCCCCAGTCGCATTTCCAAGTTGGTCTTAACGCACATGCGAGTTCCATGGTCAAGTTTAACCACGTCACAACAGCAGCTTGCGTCCCGGGCAATTTAGGCCCACCCAGCCGCCCCTGCAGCCGCCACTTGTTGCTGCACACATGGCCTGGGTCCAAGACTTCCTGTGCGATGCTTGCTACCTCTTGATGATGCCAAGATACCAAGTGCAGCACCAGAGCAGCCGTTCCAGAAGGCCTTGGCAACACATTTACCGAGCCGCACTTGTTCCTTATCCAGCTTTGACTCTGCAAAAGCCCGTCGCCTTGAATCAGATTGAGACCCAGAACTGGCTTTCAGGTTGCTGCGGGCGAAGTTGGACATCGTGATGGACAGCATGAAGGTCCAAGTAGTTTCATGGCGCTCTTTGCCGTGCCTGCTGGAATAAAGGAGCATCAAGTGCTGCTAAGGTTTAAATGGATCAAGGTGCAACGAATATCTCGACCACTGCGTTCAGCATGATGTTTGCACCGGGCAACGCAGGTCCCACGCGGATGGCGGCAGTTTCAGTGCCTTGCACGGCTTCCAGGCTCACCGCTGAGCACTGCTTGCGAATTGGCATTGGCATACAGTCCAGCCAGGCTCTGGCAGAGAACTCTGCGACGAGACCTTCCACCATAGCGCCGTTGACTCCTCCGAGCCCCTTCCTCGAAGTGACAACAAACTGAACAACGTGCGGGGTAGTCCATGGGGTTGCGAAGGCTTCCCGCCTGATGTACCTGCACAGTCGTGTTCTCGGGCTTTTGGAGGCAATCATTGAATTGGGCTGTGCCGTGCTCTATCTGCCGCCGAGGTTGGATCAGCCGCATGCAGCTGCGCAGGAGCGGCAGCAGGAACACAGATCAAAGCACCCCAACATGTCTCAACTCAAGGACCTGTGCCGAAGTTTGGTGTTGCTTCAGGAGGAAAGCTTGGAATCAGGCCAGGTCAGACGATCAGACGGGCTGTGCTGTCGAGATTGGCTTTTGACGGCTTTAGGCCCGGGGCAGCTGGTAGCCGCTGGCTCGAGGATGTCCCAGGTCTGAGCACTCAATGACCGCCCGCGATGAAACTTTCTACCGCCGGGCGGTGAAGTGCCTTCGATTGACGAGCCACATGTATAGACTCTTCCTCTCCCCGGATATGTTGCTTGAAGGGCTGCCTGCATCCAAGGCTGCTGAGCTTTGGATTCTTCGGAGTATTTGGAGGGTTTCAGGCGGCGCAGGGCTTGCAGTCCTCGCTGAATGCTGAGCTGGGCGAGTTGAACTTGGCTTGCCTGCTTCTTGGATGCGGTGCGAAGTTTGTTGTGTATACTGCGATAGTGCTTGAGTTGTGCCAGCTGGTTCCGCTATGTGGTCTTAGGTACGGAACTTTCACAGTTTTATGTCTGGTGGTGCCACCGGTTCTCTCTCATTTGGAGAGATGGCTTGGCATGCAGTGGCTGCTGGCACTTTGCTCTGCAGCCTATGCGGCCATGGTGCCTGCCCAAGTTCTGTGCTGCACTCCCACTATCCGTGGCTTTTTCGCATATGCCAAGGCGCTCTCCAATGTCATCAAAGTGCCTGCAACACCCTCGCCAATGTGGGCAGTGACTGCCCCGGATATGTCTGTGCATGCAAGATAGAATGAGAGCATTGCGTGGTGTTCTATCTCCGTGGCCAAGACCCACAATGCTATGACCACTATGAAAGAGAAAATAACGGAAATGATGTTCAGAAGTCTGAAATTTTCAATCAGGGCCAGGGCCCCTTTTGAAACCTTCCAATTCCCATTACTTCTTTTGGGTTTTCGATTCCTGTGGAAGTGGATGTTTGTCACTGTATGAAGATTCAGAACCCTGCATGCTTCTTGCAAAGTTTTTTTGTTCGCTTCCACTGAGCTGAAATTTTAGCTTCAGGGTTCGCTGCCCGCCAGGCACATCGTTTCAGGGTTGACAGGTTCGCTCTGCATCATTTCCTTCCTGCCGACCGTTGCGCTGATCACGCTTTCTGGCTTTGAGTTTTGTTGTGAATGATCCCCGTATTGCCGCACCTTCCACGTATCGCAATTCCAGCTACGAAGCGATGGCCTTCGCTGCACAGATGTCGTTTTCTCGTGCAAGTCAGTGCCAGGTTGTCTTTGCATAGTTTAGAGCAGTAGCGAGCAGCTAGCCCGTGCCACACCGGTGCCATTAACTATTGCTTGTGTTATCCGACAGTAGCCCTGGATCGCATCGCACACGCCTTTAGGCCATCCGTTGCATACAAATTGGATTCTTGGTTCCGCAGCATGACGATTGCAACATGCGCAAATGTTTGAGAGATGCTGGATGTAATGGGTTACTTCGAATTATACAGCAGCTGAGATTCATGGCTTTGCCTTGAGAACCTGGGCTTGCTCCACGACTATACTGCGGGTTGGAACAGGGCGAGCATCGCAAGCCTGCGTCCTCTGTGGAGGTTCAGGGCTTCATGAAGCATCAGCCAAGAGAGCAGTCATGCAGGCTGCGATTTCGTCGAAGTTTTGTTGAACCCCAGAGACTAAAGATCAAGTCCCAAAAAAAAGATCAAGTCCTCGGATCCTCCCGTGCACGTCGGGAAAGTTGAAAGGAGCATCGACAAGGTTGAATCGTGCTAAATGTTGTAATAGAGGCGAGCGAGTAGAGACTTACAGGAATAGTGATGGGAAAAGCATCTGCAGATTTACGGGCCTTGAGAACTCAAGGCTGGAGACCTTGAGGTTGCATGCAGCCGAGGTCACCGTTTCCTTCAACGTGTTGGTTGGAGTTGCTGCTCCTCTGCTTTGGACAAGCCAAAACACCTATCTTAGCCGCTGCGCCAATCACGCAGCAGCACTTTCGCAAGAAGCTTCTGGCATAGTGACAACACGCTCTTGGGCTGCCAGTGCGATCTGCTGTCTGTTGTCTGTCTAGTTAGTCCAGTTACTGGTTGGACCTTAGCCGCCCCGACATTTCGGCATACGAGTAACGCTTCCTGTGCATTGACTGTGACCCCGTTCTGAGGCTACAATAGTTTGTTCTTCTCCATTTACCAGTTTGCTGGCATGTTCGGTAATATCCTGGCTTCTGTCATCTTGGTGGCATTTGGCACCATCCCCTGGGCAAAAGATATTCTGTTCTTTGCTTTGACCCTCTGCTGCCTGATGGGTGCCTCAGTTTTCCTGGCAATGCCGACTGTGGTACACGATTTGGGTGATGAGGAGAAGCTACCCAGAATTGCAGATACGGGTCGACTTGCATTCACGGATGCCAAGATTGGGTTAATGATCCCGTTCATGTTAACTAACGGGATGTGTTTGGCCTTCTTCCTGGGCGACTTTCAGACTGACGTTACTTGCCCAGTTGCCGGGCCTGCTTACACCGGATTCGTGCTGGCTGCATTCTTTGGTGTGAATGCTCTTTCCTCCGCAGCCTGGGGTTTCCTTATAACTCGAAAGTGGCTCTCGCGCCGTACGGTCTTCATAGTCGCTACACTGTTCGTGGCCAGCTTTTTGCTCATCAAGCAACTCTGGACGGTGCCACAGAACTTCCACCTGATCCCGGGGAGTACGACCTGGCAAAAAACGGACACACCAGATTGGAAAGCAATTCTGGCAGTGTTTGCGATGGCCGGTGCATTTGCGTGTGGTGACTCGTTTTGCGAAGCCGGGCCAGCAATGACCTTGCAGACCTTCTATTCCAGCTCAGACCAAGTCATGGCGGCCACATTCTCAGTTTGCTTAACAAAACACGGCCTTGGGCCTTGGGGCTTCTTCTTTCTCTATCTCTGTCTGCCTGCAGTCTGCATGCCGTTCACCAGTCATGGTTGAAGCCCATGGAACATAGGCAGCAGAGGCGAGCCTAAAAGCAGGCGATTGTAGTTGAACCAATTGAATACGTGCTCCGTGCTTTGATTGGCTCACTAGCTGCTTTTTTGTTTCCCAAATGGAGTGCTTTGCTGCTGAAGTAAAGCTGTGTTGAAAAGCTCTCTCGCAGACGTGAACACCGATTTCAGGAGATGGGTTGTTTGGTGGACGGTATCTGCGAATGCAATCCGAGTTCTGATGCGAGGTCACCAGTTACACTGGTTGAGTTGCCAGTTTTGTCGTGCACACTTCCGTACTTGATGATGTTCGCGAAAGAGGACGTGTTGATCCTAAGTGAGTGGTGCGAACATATGAGGTGCAGTGTCAACTCAATGGTACTGGCGAGTACTAGTGTGTCGAAAGGCCGGCCCTAGCAGCAAGAGCAAGCACTTGTCATGTTGACGCCTCCCCGGAGCTAGTTGTGTCGGTGGTGCGAAGTCGTCCGACAGTGGGGCTTGATAGAGTGAACGCATATCCATTGGACGGTTTTGACTCTGCAGCTGGCTGCTTTCGCGTTTATCATGCAGTCGAATCCGGCAGTGCCGCCCGGCTTGCTCGTCGAAGGCTATGGCCAATTACAAGCTGTGGCAGAGCCTGGGCTTCGCAGCAGGGTTCTTCATCGCCATACCTCTCAAAGAGTTTCCAGCAGTTCGAGGACCAAGTTTTGAACCCAGTGAGGATAGAGAAGCCGACTGGAGACCGAAGCCGACAGAGTGCTGCTCATTGCGCCATGTCAAGGAGCAATTCTTCTTTCTCTCTCGGTGCTGTCGCTGGTTTCGGTCCTACTGTTGGACCGCCGAGCACTCGGCAGAAAGCTTTCAAGTCTTGCTGGAAGACTTAGCCGACTTAGCCTGCCTGTTGCGACACTTAGGATACATATCTCCCGTGGATGGTTTACGAGACACAGAGCCGTGTCAAGTTTTAAACGGGTGACGCTCCTCGGACGTCGCGGTGGCGGCTTGACAAGCTTGCCTTCCATGCGACACGTCGTTTGACGCATATCCCAAAGAGGATGCATTCGTTCTGCCGTCGTTTGGATGTCAGAGCAGGTGCAATGAGGAACAGATGCTTTCAAAAAGGCTTTATCTCTCTAAACTTCTTTCAGAACTTCTGTCAATCCCTTCAGCTTGGGCAGTTTTGGTGGATCTGCCGGAGCCTCCAGCTGCGGCAATTTCGACGTCCCGTGGTCCTGGTCTCGCTCCTGCCTCAGAAATCTGTCGAAGACTGCAGTTCCGTCCCGGCTTGCGCCGTCAGGGGGTGTTCACCGAAACTGGCTTAGCCGAAAGTACGCAGCAGGCCTTTTGTGTTCCATGTCGTGTTTCGCGACTTACTTCGCGCCATCTTGGGATTCTTGTCTTTTGTGCAGGTGGGCAAAGGTTCCTCGCCGCACGTCTCGTGACCCCAACCATCGGGGATTGCCTGGGGACTGCGCTGATGTGATGCCTCTGGAAGCCTTCGAACTCCCGTGCATGCCTTCTCCTGCCTTCTCGCATTGATTAAGCGCAAACTTGGGCAGCTGACAAGCGAACGAACCACAGCGTGATTTAGTACAGCACTTTAGTGACTCTTGCTGTCACATTCATGCCCAGTGTTTCCAAGCTACAGTTTAACTTGCCCACTATGATGACGTCGTTATGTCGTGCCCGAGGGGAACAGGACGTGTGGCTTCTCTTCGAAGTTCTGCCTGCATCGTTCGGGCCATGGGTGGCTTTCAGCGCACGTCATGGACACGCTGGACCGCTGTGCAGGACGCAAGAAGAAGGTCGCAGTATCAGTAGACGGTTGAAGGGCCTCCAGCGCCTCCACGCAGTCACGGTCAGCCACGCCTGTCTTGGCGAGGATGTCGAAACCCGATCTTGGAGCGTTCTTGCGATTGGGGCCAGATCCGAGCAAGGAGGCGAGGGTCAAATGGCGCAAGCGGGGGTTTTTGGCACGGCAGAAGCTCCCGGGCTCTGTGAGGTCTTGCATTTGCTCGCATCTTGGACAGTCTCCTGGCTTGTTTGATGTGGCCTTAACTTGCGGGCCAGCCGCGTGCTGCAAGGATGGTTGGAGATGTACCCCAAGACCGGCGACGGTGTTGCTAAGTGCATTGGCCAGGAAGGGCTACTGGAACGTGGCGGGACAGGTTCTTTGGCACATGATGGAAGTGCCCAGGCTTCCTTGAGACAGGGCCGCTTCTTGAGACACAGCTTAGCTGCTACTCTGTCAGCTCTGTCAGCCTCGAGGAGTCTTTGGAGGTCAATGTCTTCCACTGCAGCGCTGTGATCAGCGCGTGTGAGAAAAGCGGAAACTGGCGGCTGTCTCTGGCTCTTTTGGATCTCGACCAAGTCGATGTTTCGCCATGCAACTTTCAAAGAGCACGATCTCGTGGCGGGTTCCTGCTACCTTGCTTCGGGGATGTAAGGCGCAGATGTCCGAATTAAAGATCGTTCCGAATCAAATCAGCTACAGCGCCGCCGCGACGACCTGTGCGAAGGGCAATTGGCCTGCTGCACTGCTCCTTATCTACAGCATGGCGGGAAGGCGATCCTAGGCCAGCAATTGAAACACGCGATCGAGAGGGGCACTTTATCGGCGGAAATGCTGCATTCCACAAGCCGTGAGCTTTGAGAGACGCGAGGATTGCCACCCGACCAGGTGAGCTTCTCGCCTCAGTGATTGGTGCAGGGCGATCGGCAGGAAAACACAATTACCCCAGCTCCAAGGCTGGAATGCTGCGATCGATGCTTGCCGTGGAGCTGACTGGCAGCTTGCAGTGCACATGCTCTTCGACATGCCCAGGCCTCCGTACTCCGTCCAACGGGGTAGGGTTAAGGGTAGTGTGAGGAGATGAAACTTGAGGACCCGCGTGGCACAAGATTCGGTCAGCTTCGGTTCTGCGATCAGCGCTTGTGAAAGAGGCTTGGTCTTGACTCGTGCAATCTCGCAAATTCGCAACAATCGAACCAAGTGCAGGCAGTGCTTGGGAGATGGTGCTGCAGCTGCTCGCCTTGATGAAGCAAGTTAAGGCGGGACGAGACGGCGTGTCACAACATCCCACAAGAACTTTTATTCCTTGCCGGGGTCGAGACTGCCTCGTGTCATTGAAAGCCTGGCAAAAGTCTTGTAATGCGGGACCCAAGCCGACAGGTGAGGTTGAATGACATCAGCTGCTCTGCTGCCATCAGTGCCTGTGGGCACAAAGGCCACCAATGGAGGGTGGCGCTAGTTTTATTTGAGGAGATGCTGGCGCATGAGGCCCCGAGACTCCGAGAGCAGTTTTACAGTATCGCAGCGAAATGTGAAAATGCAGGCGGTTACGCCCGACAGATTCGTGTGGAATTCCGTGGTCGCAGCCTGCGAGACGAGCTCAGAGTGGATCATGGCTTTGGCGATTCTCGAAACAATGTCCCAACCTTAGTTTCTTGTGTAGAGTTTGTTGTTTTGAAGATGCTAGATGCCGGTCGGCAGTACGATGATAGCACAGCAGGATGCAGTAAGCGTTTTTTTGACCAGCCAAGCCATTTGCACCGGAACGTCGGTATTCGCATGAGAGGTTGTTTGCATGTTGCCGTGGAATTGCAGTGCTCCGGGCTGCGGGTCCTAACCTAACTTTTCACCATTGAGCAATACCTGTCTGTGAATCTGCATGCAAGTCAGCTTCGTTCGACGCCTTTGTCGGCACCAAGGGTGGCTCGTGCAGTTCTTCCGGACGTCGCTACATGCACCTCCTGCATCAATGCTTGCAACAGCCGTAAGCACAGAAGTTGGCCGCAAGTGGTGGCACTCTTCGATGAGCTTATCGGTGAAAATTATATCAACGTATGTGAGTGTCTTTTGATCGCATGGTGTCGAAAAGCGTTCATGGCTGCAAAGAGTGAAGAGAATTTCAAGCAGTGTTGGGATGGTGGGGCGAACACATTTTGCAACAGTTGGTCACCACCCTTTCGACCATATCGTTATACATCGTTGCGCATGTTCTTGATGTTAGTGAAGTGGATACACCATCGGCAGCGTGCAGCCGATGTTCACATCAAGCCCAGGATGTCTGCCAGACTTGCCATTTTGTCGCATGCTTAGCGCCGAGCAAGTGGAAGATTCGAGATGAAGGTGAAAGTTTTGTAGGTCCTCCATACTCTCGCCGATCGAGGCCGAACATTATCACATATTCCGCGGCCATCACGGCTGCTTCAAATGGGCTTCAGCACATATCCACCTTGCAGCTTCTTCTTGCTGTAGAGCCCGAGACCTAGCAGCTGCTCCAGTGATCTTGAAAAATCTGCCCTCTTCACATGTGTGTCTCGTCGACAGTGAAGCATACGAGCAGCTAAGTGACATGGCTTGGACCCTGATACGGACGTGAGTCTGTTCCGACGCACCGGTGCTCGCCCATGCTATTATTCCCGGTCTGCTACGAGCCAAGTGCGGTGGTTGGAGACCTCGTGTCCTACCCTGCGATGCTGGCATGGTCGATATGGTCGGCACTGGTGAGGGAGACACATCTACGAGGGCCGCTACGTCGCGCGAACTTTGCCATCTCCGCGAGTGATCTGGGACTTGAACGGCTAGTGAGAATGAGTTTGCTCTGAAGCTGTTTGCATTTCTCTCTGCCAGGGGCCTAAAGGCATTTCTGCGTACTTGGGGAATTCTGTGTACTTGGGGAAGTACGTACTTGGCCATCAGGAAGCCATGGTGACATGGATACGGTGATACCGATCCCCACAAGAACCAGGTGTTCTTCGCAGCTTGCTGTTTCTTGCAGAAGCAAAATGGCAACAAAGAAAAGTCTGCGACCCGATCGAGCAGCGAGCAGCGAGACCAGGCCTAAAATCCATCCTTCTCTTGGCACAGGTACTCTCAGACCCAGAGCCAGCCTGCCCAGCCTCAGCCGGCTGGGACTTCGCTGTCCGTCTGGCTCTAAAGCTAGAGGAAGATTCCCCACTTCGCCAGAGGCCTTGTTTCACTGTGTGGAAGCCTTTAGGTGGCAGAGCTGCTGGGTCTTGGAAGCGCCATGCCCCCGGAGCTACAAGTATAAGTAGCGGTTGCAAAAAGAAAAGACACGAGCCCTAGCTTGATTCTTCAACCAAGGCCGGACCACCCGTGCGCGGCCCAGCACAGGCCGCTGGGGCCGCTGGGGCCGCAGGGGCCGCAGGGCCTCTTTAGGGCACACATATTGCATCGCTTAGTTCATCATAGCTCCTGGAGGTGCCAGAGCATTCCGAGCCCCCGGTGGCTCCGGAAGAGGAGCGGGTCGCAAATTTTGGAAGGCAACACCTTGCAATCGTTAAGCTCGCTCCCAGGCATTTCAGCGACCAGAGCTGCTTGCTGGGCATCTGGGCGGGCTCAGTGCCCTGCAGGTTGGCAAGCCGGTTCAGAATAAGAATTCAGCGGTGTTGGATTCCGTGTGTCTGCAGGGCCATGCGGCGGTCGCAGCAATGCATGTAAGTCGCTGGCAGGAGGCCGGCACGAGCCAGCATGCAAAATTTTCCATGGCGTTGCCCCATATCAAGTGCATTTGCCAAGGCGATGAATATAGCTGCCGCCAGGGGCGACCGGGCTACGTGCACCGTTTGTTCAGGGAGTTATTCCAGAGTGCGAGAATCTCATGTTCTTCCGAAGGTACGAAGCCGCTGCTCGAGCAAGATACGAAGCTGCTATGTCCCGTGTTTGAGCAATGCTAAAGTACTCGAGCGAGGGTTGGGCCACCATTCCAGCATCAGGCACCATTAGGCACCTTTAGAGGCCCGGGACTCTTGCATGATTGCAGGCTTTCAGGGCCTTCCGATGATCCGTTGAAGGGCTTTCAAAGGCATCTGGGATTGGCATGGCCATGCCATGTCATCGCCCAGAGGTACCACCAAGCCCTTCAGCATGCCAGTTTTGAGGCAGGCTATCGCATGATGTCTCCTTTCGGCAAGTCACGGATGACACGAAGGGTTTCTGCAGGCACTGTACGCAGAAGCTGGAAGACTGGAAGGCGTATGGGAATGAACTGCAGTCTGATATTGCTGAACAGCGTCTCGCTGTGCTGCAGCGACGAGCTGAGGAGGTAGGGCAAAACTGTGCCCTGTTGCTTCAGGCTTTGCGTCTCCAGGCATAGAAGCACCTGCCCAAGCTCCGTATACCGCAATGATTCTTACCACAGTGTCGAGGGCAAAAGCTCAGGGGATCCAAGACAGTTTGAAGCGGTCTGCGAGGCCGCTGCTGGAGCTTCAGCTTCAGGGTTCAGATCTTAGACGTTCTAAGCCGACTCGGACTAGTTTCCGAGTTTGAGTCTGATCCCAAAGAGGCGGACACATTGGACGGGCATGGGAGAGGACGTCGCCAACTCAGCGGGGGAATGCACGAAAGGGCCAGGAGGGCCAGGGCTCGAAAGGCCCAGGCCGCCAGGGCCATGGCACACTGTCGCCATCTCTCGCCTCGTTTCGAATTGTCGCCGTCTCCGCAGCTATGCCGGCTTTAGTGCAGAGAGCTGTGTATGGGAGACGCTGAGGCAGAGCAGGGCCCCCCTATAGCTCGGCAGCCTGCGGAGCCTCGCGGTCACGTTTCGCAGGTGCTCGGCCTGTGCTCGGCGGCCTCGGCTCCGTCATGGCCATGGTCCAGGCCCAGGCCCCCCGAAGAGCCGAGCTCCGGTGTGCGCTGGGCTCCGTAGCTCCGTGGTGAGTCGTGCTTTTTTCGTGCTGTCGCGCCCAGGCGGCCCAGGCTTGCTGTGCTTCCGGGGATGATGCAAAAGGACGCTTGTTGCAGGGCATAGCATTCGAAGCGAATCCGGAACTTTTTCTTTTGGCTGGACCGGAGGAGCTGCAACGTGCGATGCCCGGACGGACAGCAATCACCTCCGATAGAAGCATTGAAAACAGCTTCATGCCTTATCATGCCTTTGCACGTTGGAACTTTGAGCGGCTCTTAGGCTTGAGCGGAAGGAGCAGCAGAAGGTCGACGATGGAGGGCCATGTCCGTGCAAGATGTTAGGCTGTGAACTCTGTCACAGGTGGCCCTGTTTCGTCCAACACTCATGGAGAACTCGTACAATGCACTTCGTGCCGTCTGGGGCTTATCCGCAATCTGCAAGCTTGGTTGAAGTATGCTCGAGGTTTTGGGACTTGGGTGCAGCAGCATGTCAGTCTATCATGTTGTTGGCCACAATTCCCACGATTGCGCTCCTAGCGGGCCAACCTTAATGTCGCGACCCCCTAGCAGCCCTTCCTGCAGCCTCTGCTTGCCTACGACCGTCGTGCCATCTCCTGCATAGGCCCCTCTGGTGCCTGGAGCGCAGCCTCCGACGCAACTCGAAGGCCGGGCACGGCCCCGCCGGCGATTTCTTAGTCTCTGCGGTGATGTTGAAGGGAGTGGTGGAGTGCCTTTCAGGTGATCAGTCAGGCCCCGAGTCTCCAAGCAGGGAAAAGACCGCGCAGAATTCTGTTCAACATCATGTGTGTGATACATCTTTACTTAGCAGTAGCAGTCTGAGTTGTCTTTCACCACTCTTTGGGGTTGGAATCCTCCAGGGGACGATCTGCTCAAGCCTGTGAGGATACCGAGAGGTCAATTGGCAATTGTTTCCCCATGTACCTCGGGATGATCTGGTTGAGAGCCTTAGTCCTCTGTTGGGCCGCAAGCAGGTCTCTTGCCCAGCCGGTCATCAAAAACAGTGATACAACGCAGGACTACTTGAGTCGATATGGTATCCCCGTGGAGGAGCATTTCGTCCACACAGAGGATGGCTACATTTTGAAAGCCTTCCGGCTTCCACAGAATACTTCAAGTCCAGTAGTGATGCTGCAACACGGCATCCTCGCCTCGTCATGGTGTTGGCTCGTGAACACAGAAGACAAGTCCCTCGCAATCTCTCTCTGGCAAATGGGATACGACGTGTGGTTGCCAAACAGCCGTGGGAACACTTTCAGCCGTAATCACACCAAGCTGAAGCCGTTCTTGAATAAGCAGTTCTGGAATTTCACTTTCGATGACATGGCGACGTTCGATGTCGTAGCCAATATCAGGTATGCGCTTAACGTTTCCGCAAAGGCAACACTCTCCTTCGTGGGTTGGTCCCAAGGCAGCACGCAGATGTTCATAGCTGCTCAGGACAAACACAAGGACTTTTTGGACCTGCACGTGAATCTCTTCATAGCCCTGTCTCCTGTGACTTATCTCAAGCATCAATCGTCGCTTTTGCTGGCAGTGGCGAAAGACTTCCGTCTAGGGGTGCTATTGGATGCTATGTTTCCTTACGATGTGTTCAGCTGGGCCGAGCTGCCGACCATCGGGTCGTGGTTGTGCAAAATTACGTTTGAAAAGATTTGCACGATCACGGTGGATGTGGTCTGTGGCAGCTCGCAGCACGACAATGGAAAGGCAATTACCAACTTGGCAGCTCACTTTCCAGCCGGGACAAGTGTCAAAGACTTTGATCACTTTGAGCAGTTCTTGATCTCTGACAGGTTCGGACGTTTCGACTATGGCCGAGCACGGAACATCAAGCACTACGGCATGCCAACTCCTCCGTCATATAATGTCTCTGCTTTGAAGATGCCCACGGCGCTCTTCAGGGGCTCAGAAGATACCCTCGCGGATCCTGCAGATGTCCAGCACTTGCTGCATGATCTCAGGGACAACAAGAATGTGGTGTTCTCAAAGGAGTACACCGGATACTCGCATGTGACATGGATGGTGGGTTTGGACGATGAGTGGATTGTTGACTTGAAGAAGTTACTGAAAGACTTTAACCCAATCGCAATCGAGCCTGCAAAAGGACCTCTGACGCCTCTCGGGCCTCTCGGGCCGGCCGGTGCTGTCGAAGTTGCAAGCATCGTTGTGTGAAGCCGGAGCCCGGTGGAGCTTGCTGCTTGAGCATCTCCACCTTTTCCCCAAGATGCTCCGTCGAGTCATTCGAGCGGCATATTTGAGAAACACGTGATTTTGCATGCACCTCTCATTTCACCTTCCTGCGGCAGTCATACGGCGCCGTCTCTTTGCAGTCTCGGTACAGCCCAGGAAAAGCTGCGTGCCACGGCAACCGCGCTGGCCAAGAAATTCCTTCAAGGCGGAAGGAAGGCTGAGAGGTCTCAAGCTGTGAAATTTCATCCCCCACCCTGTGAGGTCACATCAGCGCCTGCTGCAGCGCTCCGACTGCTGGAGAACCCTCTGCCAGGCAGGGTGAGGATGATTCAGGATGGGTCAGGAAGGAAGGAGGAATTGACACTGACCACATCTGGCCTGTAAGGCGCACCAGTTGGTATTTGTAGAGCACCTCTGATCTATCGCGCCCGGTAGCCTAGACAACTAGCGTAATTGTCGTGCAAAGTTGGCACTTGTGTGGTCCGTTTAGCCTTGGCTGCTTGTGTTTAAGGTTCAGCCGAACGAAGGGGTGGCGTCTCTCGGCTTCGAAGATCTTCGAAAGGAATTGGAAATCTTCCAATGTACCAAGTTTCCTGCCATGAGGCTGGGCTCGGAAAGCTGCTACATTGCCACAGGCTGCGTAGAGGTGCGGACGCGTTCGTCTGGTTATGGATGCAGAGGAGGTGCTGCCAATCTCAGGCGGACAGCGTATCTCCGGCCGACTTCTGGCAGGCGAGCTCTGGATCAGAGGTGCACGGGCCTATCTGCATCTCCGCATCTTGCTTGCTGCAGGGAGCATCTTGGCACCCTCAAGGTCAGCCACAGGCTGTGATGGCATGCTGGCACATGCGCATCGTTCCCTCGAAAGCAGTAGATACCAACACTGCCAGGTGCAGATGCCATGCTTGCGCTTGTCCGAGGTGCACGGGGCGGTGCAAAATGATGCGAAATGCGCATCGCATGCTTCGGGCCGATTCCGCTTCCAGGTCTTGCCTGGTCGCTCGGCAGGCCGTGGGATGCTGAGCACAGGCTTCTGGGGGCCGTGCAGATGTGCTTGAGCGGTGCCTCTTGAGGTGACAGCGCTGCCACACGCCTGCCATCACATGCTGACATGAAGCCAAAGATCCCAGGCAGCGGTAAAGCCTTGCTGGCTGGGTGAGAGACGCAGTTTGCAGGTCTTCGACAGCGTTCAGGCAGTGAAAACTCGACAGCGTTGACCTCAGTCGTCATGTGCATGATCAATTCCAACTCAGCTGGGGCTGAAGGAATCTGGAGCCTCCGGTTCCGCTGAGGCAGGTTGCAAACTAGCAGCATTGCACTTAATTGCATAGAAACTCAGGGGGGGATGGCAGCTGTCAAAATTAGTGCTTGCATGTCTCGCCAATACACCCATCTCGTCCGGGCTGCATAACAGGATGCTTTTCTGAATGCCTCCAGGATTTTGAAAAGCATCTCCCTGCTCCAAAGTCATAGTGTTGGGCCAGAACCTCTCGGAACTAGGGCTCAATGAAGCAATACGTACGATCGTGCGACCACAGGATGTGCGCGTCTAGCAGAGGCAGCGGCCAAAAGAGTGAGAGGACCAAAAGGAGGCGTGCGCAGCACCACTCGGAATACAACAGAGTCCACGACCAGAACTTGTCAGCACGGGCCAACCTGTCCGAAGACACGCATAGCACCTCAGCCCAGGATTTTTTCAAGACGCGTCTCATTGTCTCAACGTTGTGCCGTTTTCTTCCCCCCTTTAATTACGCCAGGGCAGCTGTGTTTACCTGTCCAAAACCTGGCAGGGCAGTGCAAAATCCGCAGTGCTTGGATCACCCGAGCTTCCAAGCAGGCAGGCACCTGCAGTGGCAACGCGTGACGTCAACTGACTGCTTGCTCGGAAAGGGGATCGGCTCTTCATGCATGGAGGGCATGTAAGCCATGCGCCTTCGTTTTCCAGGACCATGTGTTGCTCACCAGCTTCAAAGAAGCATTCTGAATCAGACTCGCATGCAGGAGGGTTGTCAGAACAAGGAGCAGTGCGACTTCTGCCACCTCTGCGAGCCCGGCGAGCATGCGGCTCAGGTTTGTTTTCTTGTTAGCCATGCCAGCAGAGCCACGGCACGCGGCTCAAACAATAGACATTGGACACTCTGAAAGTGGCGGCAAAAGCCGGGTAGAATGATCGTTGAAGGATGAGAAGATGTCTAGAGATAACAGGCAAACATGTAAAGCACAGTTCACAGTACTCTTGCTGCGTTCGTTGATGTGAGCGCTGTGAGCAGGCGCAAGAGGCGCAAGAAGGAGCGGCGCCTGGCAAAACGCGAGGCCAGGGAGTTCAATGTTGTGTGTCGTGAGTCGTGACCGTCAGCATGTCGCCCCGACATCTGCAAGAGACTGTGCGAGACTGTTTCTGAATGTTTCTGAAACTTCAGACTGAGCTTCTGCAACGAGCAAGTCAGGAAAATTCGACTCTTCAGGAGCTTCGGAGAGCGAAGCTCGAGTCTTCAGAGCTTCATGTTTTTCCAATGGGGCGGACCTGCTCTTATCCGCAATTCTGCCGGTGCACCTGCCCGTCGTTCGAGCTGTCCTCGTTGGCTAATGTTGGTTGAACCCGGTGATATCCTGTGGTTATCCGGTGTCGAAAAGGATTTGGAGTTACGAGTTGCGGACGCACCAGCCATGGTGGGAGCGCGCAATGTCTGCTTAGAGGACCTCTTCGAAACGAGATTGCAACAATTGCTGTACTGCTTCCGAGCACAACCTGCGCAATTGCAGGCACGAGAAGATGAGACTGTGCCGTAAACAAAGTGTCCAGGACTTGGTCCCCAGCGTCAAGTTTATGGTGCATGCAGCCATGGCCATGTTTCAGGCTCGGTGTTTA
The DNA here is from genome assembly GCA_003297005.1 of Symbiodinium sp. clade A Y106. NCBI lineage: Eukaryota > Dinophyceae > Suessiales > Symbiodiniaceae > Symbiodinium > Symbiodinium sp. clade A. The sequence continues at coordinate 27,344 of BGNK01001915.1, read as the reverse complement.
TGACCTCTGAGGTTGTGACGTTGACTGACCCGTGCCAGCTGGCACAGAAGCGGCGATTGCCGATCCTGTTGTTAGTTTCAATCACGCAACTGCGTTAATGTTGTTAAATTCGGACACAGGTTGCTTCGATCCAGGCAAAAAGTCTGGCAAAGATGAAGCGCCGCCGGTTACGATGCAGGTCTGGTTTCTACGGCTTCGGCTGCGCAATGCTGCTGCTTAAATACCGAGACTTGATCCTCGTTGGTCATGCAGCTTTCAGAGGAGCGTGTGTGTGTGTGTACGCTCGTGTGTTCAGTTCGGTTTCAAGATGTTTCAAGCTGCATCGATGCTTCTCAGAAGCCAGCATGTCTCCTCCCAGTGTTTCACCGTCTGCACAGTACTGCAAGAGACGGCACAAGCGTGCGTGTTGCATGCATGCCTGCATGGCAACTGCATTCATGCAGTTTGTCTTGTCTAATCTGAGCCACTCTCTGTCTCGGCAGCGTCGTGGTGGCGATGCTGGAGATCGAGCTGGGCCCATGGACAAGGCAAGCATCGCTATCGCATGTCACTGTTAAGCCCGCTAAGCAACATGAGTTCCATCGGAAGGCCATGCTCGGCGGCAGGGAGGATGGACTGGAGTGCGCAGCACGGCCTTGCTTGCATAAGCTCCGGTGACAATCATGCACAGTACGAAATCATCTGAGGTTTCTTCAGTCTATGCTTCCGCACACTCGGATAAACATTGCGCGCCGGGCTCAATGCCGATCTTGTCCTCTTTGCAACGCTCCGTGCGATGTTGGCCGGGAATTCAGGGAAGAGCCACACTGCAGGGGAAGATTATGGAAGGGATCTTTTCATGTCCAGTTCTTTCCTGATGCATCCTGTACCAGGCCTGGACAAGGTGTGAGTCAAAGCAGGGGTGTGCGGGGCTGAGTAGCCAGTGCCGCTCATTTGCTGACACATTGATGGCGATTTGCCTGAGGCTGCTTGATTCAGTTTTTTCATGTTTTTCGCTCGTTTTGTCACATACCTGTCCTGCCCTCGCATGCAGTTTGACGCCGAACCTTGTTTTGCAATCCGTGTGCTTTGCTGTGCCCTGCTGTGCCCAGGCTGCTAGGCTGTTTTTGTGTGAACTTGTCATGATGTTTTGTTGCAGAATTGGTCCTACAGCTTGCATCGCTTTCAATGCAAGGCCGTGCCTTCGACACCAGGCACTGGGAGTTGTTCTTAGCCTGTTAGTTGCCTGCCACAACAACTAGCCTGCAGCTGAAAGGCGTCAGACCTGGTCTGGCGAGAGCGCCGTACGGTGTCCGATAGCTCGGAAAACGTGTGGATGAGACGTTGGAGCACCCACGCTGAATGTCACTGTGCCGAGGTGCCACCGAACGGCAATCCATACGGCATGGGCAGAGCGCTCAGAGAGATCGAAGGCCGCTCGGATCGGGACGCTCTCCGTGCTTCTCAGTCTCAGGCCCTCCGCCGGAGCTAGCAGCTGATTTGCGGCTCAATGCGGCCCTAGGCCAGGCTTCCCTGCTCTCAGCTCTTAGCTCTCAGCTCTCAGCTCTCAGCTGCTGTGAATCGAAATGCCAGGAGCATTAAACCCTCTGCACAGAGGTCTGCACCCAGAGCTCGCAGGCAGAGATGGAAAAGGATAGACAGCATGCAGCATCAAAGTCTTCAGACGATCCCCCAACACCAGCGAAGACAAACGTTTGAATGAGCCTGTCGGTCTTGGCAGCCCTGGCCGCGTCGGCGACAAAACCATCAGCTTCACACACAGCTGGAGGCCGGGGATGATTCTAAACCCCGGCTGGTTTGAGCCGAAATGCAAAACGCTATTCGGCGATTCGGCATCGGACTCTTCCAGACTCTTTCAGCAAGGCTGCCCTCTCGCAATGTAATTAAGAGTTCTTATGATGTTGTTGTCGCCAAGGTTGATTACGATGATGTTGTTGCCACCAGCAGGGTGAGATCGGGGGTGGCTGGTCCGATTGTTTCGCTGTCGCTTCCCTGGGCCGGGGCTGTCGTGTGTCAGGCACTCCTCATAGGCTCGACGAAGCGAAGTATGGTTTCACGCGCCGTAGAAATTCAGGCTCCGACTAGGCAGGAAACACAGTGTGCGCCCGTGACACGTGATGCCGTGGTGAGGGCAACGTTTTGCACGTTGCTGCTCCCATTCTTGGCCTTACTCGGACCTCTTGAGCAACCATTTCCGATCAGAGGGAGGCTAGAAAACATCGAAGGTGTTTTGGCTAAACAAATGACTACATCCGTGGCCTTTCGGCTCGATTTCCTCCGTGCCACCGAAATCTGCCATCCCTGCCAAAACGAGAGAGAATATGCTACTTGTGCTCGGGGTGGTAGGCGGGTTTGGAAAGGGTTGCTAATGCTGCTAGTGTATTGCTGTTGTATTTACTCATTCAATGTCGTCGTGGTGGTGATCGTGGTGCTGGCGGCTGTGGTGGCTATTGTTGCTGTTGCTTTTGTTGTTGTTGGTGCTGGCGGTCGTCGTCGTCGTGCTTCTTGTGTCGTTGTCGTGGTCGTGGTGGTTGTTGTTGCTGGCGGTGGTGGCGGTGGCGGTGGTGGTGGTGGTGGTGGTGCTTTTTCTCCGTCCTATTTTGGGAGAAGGAACTGGTGAAGACTCTGTTGTTGCCTGAGCCGGTAGCCCTGCCTACTGCCGAAAAATGACGGGGTCTTACACCCCCGGGAGCCATTTTTTTAGGAACTACAACACACCACAAACTGTCATGTGGGGTTACAATCCGATTTAACTTCCGGTTTATGTGGCGGAACTTTGATGCCCAGAGGCCTTGAGCGAGGAGCCATTTTAGTTTCGGCCACAGGGACGGAGCACTGCCTGATTGACAGCTTTCCAATTTTGGGCAATTCCTGTTGCTAGCAGCTGATTTATCGAGTTGTGCTGAATACGTGTATATATATTTATGTATAAATATAAACGGGCTGCATAGTATCCGCCCCCTGCATTTTTGCACTGCTGTACACTACTATTGTGAAGCCAGCAGCTGGTTTTGAAACCCACCGACAGTTTATGAACCCCGGCAAAATTTATTAACCCTTGATATAGTTGAATCTGAAGCAAAGCATATAAACAGCCGTGAATTCATATGTCGTTGTGTCCAAGTCGAAGCCAATATACAATACGCAGTATCTAAGTCTCTATGGATGATTATGGATGTTTGTCACACTGCTCGTTCCGGTACGCATCATCCCCCCAACAGAAGCCACGATTTCGTTGCGTGCCTCACCATCTCTGCAAACCTAGTCGGGAGATTAACGCAGGAAGTTGCACATGCTGATTACTTGCACCTATCATTCCAACAATCCATGCTTTCAGAATGCTGAGCAGCTCAAGCCCGGACAACGTCATGGATTCTACAACAACCTCGTAGAAACCCTGTTGCGATGTGCTAAAATCATTGCCCTGCAGTCGTCGATACATTTTCGTATTTCATGCCTGTGTGACTGCTCTCAAGACTCTACACCCGTGCAGACCCAATTTACTAGCAAATGCGCCTTTAGTCATCAGTCTGGTTCAGTCATGCCCTGCGGCGAACTAGATTGTTGAACTACGAGTTTTCCATATTGTACAGTACTGCCGCAATTCCGTTCGAGTGTCTGTTTTTTTAAACATTGCAATGGATCGTTGGCTACATACAGCTCTCAATATCATATCCTTGTGCCCGTATGGAATTGCGTTTAAACACTGCTATATCCGGTATATGCGGCATTTGGGTGTTGCATACCTTAATTCTGCATAATGAAAGCCCCATACTAAATTTAACAACTTGCACACTACACGCTTAGCAGACCTTGTACAGTGATTCTCCTGTTGGACAATATTATACATACAGTGTCGCTTCTTAGGCTTGACACTGTTTCTATTTACCGAGTGACGAAACCTTTGCTTCTTCTATGAGCATACCAGAACTATCACGTAAAGCCGACTGGCCGACTGCGAACCATAAAGCCTCATGTAATCTCGTGTAGCTTGGCCGCATTGTGAGAGCATAAGTCTGTAGGATGCAAAATTCTGCCTGTCCTGACAATGAGTTTGTATCAGCCTAATCTCGTGCATGTTCTGTTGACTTTGCTAGTTCGGCACACTGCCACTTTTATGTTTGTGTTCTTGTGAACGTCTGCTGGAGCCCTACTTTGAGCCGTTGTCCCAGTCCAGAACGTGATTCCTTAGAAAGTGGTAAAACAAACACCCCGCGCCACTTCTTCCGAAAGAGAGTTCATCCCTGTGTGTTGGTTGCTAGGAGTTTTCTACGTACCGCTTCCTCGGAATGATGTTTGGATTGAACATTGCAGCCATTTCGTGTATGTGCCAAGTGACGAAACCCGACCAAGTTGTAGACAGAACTACTGTCTCTCCTTACAATGAGGTCTCGTCAGTCGTATCTCAATTTCTGTGTAGCTTGATATTCCAGTGTTACAAACCCTTCGAGTGAGCTATTGTAACCCCGATAGAAGCCGCGTCATGTGGCACACTATGGTTCCTGGATGAGTGAAATTCAAGTGCCTATCGCTCAAAATGTATATAGATTGCCTTCGCTCTTGTAAACTCCATGTACTGGAACGGTCAGATCATTAGAAAGATCCTGCAGCATGGCCTTTTTCCACTAAAGTCGCGGGAATGTGCATATGGTCCGGGTGGTATGCGAGTTCTGACACAAACGCTGCATCATTGCTGAAAAAACCCAATAGATGCCGGATACCTAGGACCATCTATTCTCGTAGTGCTTGATTAGCTTCATTGCAGTTTCAGTCTTCCTGAAACACCTAAACAATCGAAATTCTGGATTTAGGTGTTGATGAAACACTGATGAGGTAGATTTGTTTCGTATGGTTTATTGTACAACGGGACCCTCCCAAAGTTTATAAACCGCAACACTGGTTTATAAACCACCGATTCGAGCCTTCAAACATTCAATTTTTACCATTTCACCAGTCGGTTTGATCCCTCGAGTGATTTAGTACCCAAACCGCGCTTCATTTCCCTCTGGCACCATTTCACTAGTTACCTTTGTCTTTGAGGTGGAGGACTAACCATATGGGGTGATTACGCACCCGAATCCATTTCACTAATTATTAGTTCGGCCCTAACCGGCCCTAACCCATAAGCCATTTCACCAATTAGTTTGGCCCTCACCCATAAACCATTTCACCCTTTCACCACTTAATTAGTTTGGCCCTAACCCATAAACCAGTTCACCAAGTAGTTTGGCCCTAACCCACAAACAAGTTCACCATTTCGCCAGTTCACTAAGTAGCTTGGCCCTAACCCATAAACAAGTTCACCATTTCGCCATTTCACCAATTAGTTTGGCCATATGAAAGTGAGGAGGTTGACCACATGGGGGGAAATGAACGGTGAAACTGTGAAATGGTGAACTGGCCTGACCATATGGGGGAACTGAATGGTGAAATGGTGAACTTGTTTTAGGGCCAAACTAATTGGTGAAACTTTGAACTGGTTTGTGGGTGAGGGCCAAGTTAGTCGGTGAAATGGTGAATTTGTTTCTGGGTTCTGGCCGAACTAGTTGGTGAAATGGTTTATGGCTTGGGGCCAAACCAATTGGTGAAATGGTTTAGTAGGGCTAAACTAGCTGGCGAAATGGTGAAACGGTGAACTGGTGAGGGTTCCTACCCATATGGGGGCAGTGAACGGTGAAATGGTGAACTGTTTGAGGGGGATTTGCAGGACAGCGAGGAAATCCAGCGGGGGATATAACATTACCCTGTGTGTTTGTATTTGTTTATTGCATCTGTTCCCTAGACCTCATATGCTTAGGGTTTTCAGGCTGAGGGTTTCAGTTTCTAGGACCCCGGGTTTTGGGTTCTCGGGCGTAGGGTTTCGGGCTCTAAGGAGTCGGGTTTAAGGTTGTCGAGTCGGGCGTAGGGTTTCGGGTTCTAGGTTGAGTGTTTCGGGTTCTGGGGCTTAGGGTTAGGGTTCTCGGGCATGGGGTTTGGGCTTGAAAGGCTTTGGGTTTCGGGTTCTAGGGCTTTGTGTTTGGGGTTCTCGGGCGTAGGGTCTCGGGGGTTCTAGGGCTTTGGGTTTAGGGTTCTCTTGCGTAGGTTTCGGGTTCTAGGGTTTAGGGTTCTCGGACGGTATCTGGGGCTTAGGGTTTAGGGTTCCCGGACGTCTGTTGGGGGGGGNGGGGAAAGGGGGTGGAGGAAGAGGTTTCGGGGTTTAGGGTTGCTGGGGTTGTGGGCTTTTGGATTTAGGGGTTTAGGGTTTCTGGGTTGTGGGCTTCTGGGTTTAGTGGTTTAGGGTTTCTGGGTTCAGGCGTTGGCTTTGCAGAGTTTCCGGTTTCAGGGTTTTGGATGTTTCTGGGTTTGAGGGTTTGGGGTTTTGGGTTTTCTGGGTGTAAAGTTTAGGGTCACTGCGGTCAGAGTTTCTGGGCTTCTGGGTTTAGGGTTTGTGGTTCACGCGTTCCGGGTGGGAGGTTTCTGGCCTTAGAGTTTCTGGTTTCAAGACTTCTGGATGTTAGCAGTTTCGGCGCTCACACTCGGACAATCCTCACTGAGCCGACTCAAGACCACACGTTGGGGGTTTAGGGTTTTTGGGTTTAAGGTTTCTTTTTCAAGGTTTCTGGGTTGTTGGTGCCAGGTAGCATGAGGCCGCGTAAGTCATAGACTGGAGACAGAACCATGCGCAGCCATTTTAGTTTTCCTCAGTCTGCGCCGCCAGGATGGGCATGCAAACGAACAGCAGCCCTATCGAAATCAGGGTACTGGCAACATCCCAGAATCCAGAGACCGTGTTGCCGAGCCATTTTAATTCCCAGCCTGGGGAGTCCCCGCTTGCGCTGCTTGCAATCTCATTTTAGGGCTTAAGTCGGGGTGTAATCTGGGCCGTCATGCTGGCTGAGCTTAACCAGAGCAAGTTGCCCTCTCGGCCCGCTCTTCGGGAAGCTTGACCGATGACGCATTCCGGACCAGACCTCCTTGTTCGCCTTCCCCTTCTCATGCTGTTGTAATTTCCAGTCGTCGCTGGCAGCGCCGCGCGCCAACGTGCACCAACCCTCGCCGACGAGCTTTCGCAATCAAGTTTCTCTAGTTGCGACAAGTTCCACATTTCAGGAAGCACGGGGCCCAGGGTTCAGTTCAAGCCGTGGCACAGGGTTGGCACTGCATGCTACAAATCGAGGATCTCACCAAAGGCATCGGGCAGTTTTACTAGGCATGTAGCCGTCGTAGGTGTTTCAGCGGACGGCCTCTGCACAGTTGAAAACTCTTGTGTTGCGGGTGTCGCCAGCAGACTCGAAGCATCGTGTCCTTTTCGTGGTTGAGGTCCTGCATGTTTCATCTGTTGCAGAGGCTGGGCACCTTCTCTTCGTCATGCTGGTCATGCTGCATGTTTGCTGGAGACTTATTGGGTTGGGTCGGAAGATGTCAGCAGCAAGTGGCCAAGTGATTCTTCTGGTGTGCAAGGTCAGCAGATGAATTGCAGGTGCCGGAATGACGGACTGATTCTGTTGGGAAGCGCATCTGAGTTCCTTTGTTGCAGGGCTTGCAGCCCCGACCTGGGCCTATCGACCCTAGGCGGCCCTCTCTGCCTTTAGCACGCATGGGTGTGTGGGCTTCGAGATACGCCACCTGGGAATCTTGGTGCAGGCTTTCGAGCCAGTTGCAGCCTGGAGCGACCAATGCAGGCTCATGGTGTGCATGAGATGCCGTGAGCTTGTAAAGAATGTGAGGGAAGCTGGATGACCTGTGTTAAAGAACGGCAGACATGACAGCGCTCGCTGCTAGGCTTCGGAGCCGCGGGTGAAGGACTTTGTAGCACGCGCTGCTCGCATTTTGCACTCACCTCAACACTTTTCACAGCTCTGGCTGTGAGGATGCAGTGGTTATCGAAACCAGAAAGGTGGTCAGGACTGCACAGAGCTTGCTTAACTACCCTTGTCTTCTTCTTCAGCCGGCAGTACTCTCCACGAGCTCTCGTCTTTCTTCGGTTCCAGCATCGATCAGAGAGCACTCACACGATCAGTTGCTAGTTAAAGTCCAGATTGTAGCAGATGTTCAGATTCACATTGTTGATGCTGATTCGGATATCGCACCTGGGCCCTCCATTCCATGCAAGCCTGGTTCTGAGCATCTTGAAAACAGAAATGCGTGTCGGCGCCTTTTGGGACGGACAGCAGATCCGCCAGGTCCATGGTGCCTCTCCAGAAAGATCTCCAGCAGCGTCGCTGATCAGTTCAGACGATGGACAGGAGACACTTTCGTGTTGTTGCCGAGAGCTTGACGTGTTGTTCTGTCGCTGAGAGTCCCGACAGATCAACTCTGTGGCATCGTCGAATTCCAACAAAGCTTGTTCGATCGAAAGCTTTTGGACGTGTTCTTTTAACTGATGACTCAGGTGTGGAGAGCATCAATACTGTGGCTCACTGTTGCGTACCGTATCAGTTTTTGCCTGTCCCATGAGTTCAGACGGTCGATATTATGAAATCTCACTAGGATGATGCCTTGGACAGGCAATCATGTTTGGAATCCAATCTCGCAACATTCGTGGGCGGTGTGGATGTAGCCTTGTAGGCGTCCTCTATGAGGACAGGCCACCGAAGCTTGCACAGTGTGGGGATTGCAGCAGAGACATTCCTCCGCTCGACACGGAATAGGAAGGCTGAATATGCAATCAGCGCATGTTGATGAGAATGCTGTCCGATTCGGCTTCGGAAGAGCTGGCCACCGGCCCCCCGACACTATGTGTTGCGCGCAAACAATTTTATCGGGTTTGAGCTTCAGTTCGGGCTTTCTCCAAACCGCCCAATATGGCAATCAGTCGACCATCGGGTCATGAGTCGGAAACGCATGCGCGGCAGAGAGGATCTGTCACATCTGCCTCTCACGTCGCCAAGCATGTCGTAATCCTCTTGCGGTCGGAAAGAGCTGACGGTGCTGTCCATTAAGTCCCGCCTCATTCGGCTTACTATGGATTTTGAGCAACGTCGACGAGGCCGCAGATCGCCCCTCGAGCCAAACTGTGCAAACGGCCCGAATGTCGTTGCAGTCAGTGTGTGTGTGTGTGTGGCTCGGTGGCATTGCGGCTCTCGGGCAGATTGCTTCATTCGTAGGGCATTCTCATGATGCATACAGCTTCTCATTTGCTTTCGACTTCGAATGCATTTTGCCTGCAACTTCGCAGGGCACGCAAGTCGATTCCAAGGACCAGCAAACCTACTGCAAGAGCAGTGGTTCTGACATGCCGTGACTCCTTTCGTATGTTGCTATGAGTTTGAGACATGGCCTGCCGTGGCTAGTGGCGGTCAGGAGACGGCCTGCCCGCGATGTGACGCACAATTCACGACTTACTTCAGGCTGAACGCAATGTGTGCCGGGGCTTTGAGTGTCACATCAATGTCGCGTAGCGAACTTGGAACGTAGGCGGCATCATTGTCGACATTGTGGTGGCCTTGTCTGTGACGACTGCAGCAGGCAGGGGCATCAAATGCCTTGTGAATGTTGCTGACACTTACACGATCTCGGCTGTCGGTTGTTTTTCTTCGTATGGCAAGCATTTACAGAAGCAAGATGCCAACTCGTTCAACATGGATCTGTCCATATTCATAGTCTTCAGTCAGTGATGTGCTTAAATTGCCGGAGGCACAGAACTCGCATCCCTCAAGATCCTTCTCTTGGCAATGCCGAGAGCTCAATCTGAGGACATCAGACAACTGAGATTTCACGTCGAAAGGGTGACGACCAAGGTGCGGGTCTGCGATGACTGTTTCAAGGTCATCGGCGACCACCATGCAATCAGCCAAGCACGAGCGTCGCCATGCAGCAAATCCATGCCCTGAGAGCCCAAGTCAAGGCAGCTGTGCTGGAAGAAGATTTGGCGCTCGGCCGCCATCTTATCGAGCAGTTGAAAGGCCGGGGTACTTGGGCGATTCCTTTCCTTGCCTTATGGCCAACACGCCAGATGCTTTGAAACAGAAGCACGACCAAAGCGAGGCCTGGCGGCCTGCAGGAACAGAGGAATTCAAGAGCCGCTTAGCGGAATTGCCTCAGGCTTACAAGAAGGTGATGCTGGAGCTTGAAGCTGAAGCTGTCGGCAACAGAGCGCGACTCGACCAGTCGGGTGGCCCAGACTGCATGTCCATGTGTATGTGTATAGGCATGATTTCTAGTGGCCAAAATCGCATTCAAAGCCATGTCAAGGCATGAGAAAGATCCGGAAAGTGAGGACTTCTCTTTCAAGACGTTGCAGGACACAGCCTCTCAGCCGATTCGGAGCAAGCAGAATGGGAAGAGTCTTCAGCCTGTCTGAGGTGCAGCAGTGTTGGAGCGATGTCATGAACTCCTTGGAAGCACAAGGCAAAGTGATGCGCGATCTCGAGGACGGGCAGAGCAGCAGAGGGACCCTTTGAGGGACCCTTTGGGCTACTTTGGCCCCGAGAGCCGAGGAGCGTCAGCGCGACGTTCTGAAGCGCCGAGAAGACTTGATCTCGACAGCAGAGGCAGGAGTCGGCAGGAGGCCGAGGTGCCGAAGTTCGATGTCTGTCGAAGTCTACACCAGGAGATGAGCGACAGGTATCAGCGACTAGATGCTGAGCTTGCTGAGGCCTGGGTTGCATTTACTTCTAGCTTCATGTCGAAGGCATGCAGACAGGTTTCGATAAGGAACGCCGAGTGCTACCATTCAGGTGACGCGTATGGAAGCGAAGCGGGATGAGCTGTTCCGCCTTGAGGCACGTTGAATCCCGTGCATCTCGAAGGATCCGTCAATTTCCACTGCCAGCCTTGTGTGCAGGGCGAGCTTGAACGCGCAGTCGGTGCTGAGCCTTTCGCTTGGCTCATCGTGAGAAGCTTCTTTTTGTTTCAGTTGCGCTAAAGGCGTCGGCGAGTTCGCGAGTTGGAACTTGGGCGGCAGGCCGGTGATAGCACAGCGATGTCGCCGTGTTGAGCCCGGTAGCCTGAGGGCAGAATGGCAGAACATGATAGGCCCAGCAGGAGCTCGAGGCAGAACGAATCAGCATCGTGGCTCAGTTAGTAAGTGCTTCCATCATTTCGATCCCGCACACATTCGTGAGGCCAAAGACTGGGCTGGGGTTCCCGCCCGCAGTTGGCTTAGCATTGCGACCCGCATCGTCTGTGGCACGGGAACCTGCCGAGGCTGAGATCGACAGAGCCAGTCGCATTCACTATCTCAACTGGTCGGCAGGAGTTACCCAGATCTGTCTGGGTGCATCTCGCCAATCAATCCTGCTTTTATCTCTTAGCCCTTCACAGGAGCACAGCCAGAGCCGCTTGGACGGCTGCCGGAGGTCCGTGTTGCACTAGCTGGCGGCACCTGTGTATCACTCGAAGCAGGTCCTGCACTGTGAGTTGAAGCTGGGCGCGACGTGAGCTGGAGATGTTGCAGCTAGAGACAATGCTGACGTGCCGCATCCTTCGAGCGGTCAAGCATGCTCCCGAGAAAAAGGATACGTGGCATGCATTGAACTGAGTCCCAGTGTCCCACTTCTCCGTGGTTACTGTGCGAGTTGTACGAGTTCGAGAAAAGAGTTGTAACGACGTCGATCTGTAATTGTCGCCGCCCTCAGGACAGACACAAGGGCAAAGGTCGCTACAAGGCCGGTGTCCCGGATGCCTGCTTCACAGTGCAAGCAGGGTGCTTTCTTGACAGTTTGACCGCTGTACCGAGGGCTAAATCTTGTTCAAGTGATGGCGCCGAGTCTCTTGTGCTTTTAGCTCTGGGTTAGTTTCTTTTGATGACATCAGGGCATGTGGCTTGGACGATGACTTCACGTCTTACTTCGTTGCATACGGCCGGCCCAATTCCAGTTCAATTCATAGTCAACAGATGAGAGCAAAGCGGTGCACTTGCAAGCTGCAGCCTTGAGACGTTGGTAGCAGGTTTTTTCCGCCGAGCAGCTTGAAATACGGATGTTCTGCAGTGGAAGAGGCATTACCTTCAGTCAGATTTGGGTAGCTACAGACAAGTTGGAGAATCCCCTCCCTCCTTCATGCCAGCAAGTAACCTTGTACAGCTTTCATGCTGAACAAGAAACGGCCATCCAGCCTGCTATCTAGTTCTCCGGTGATTTTTTGTGCGAATAGACTCTTATGAGTGCGTGCCAAACTTGGGCATGCTTTGCATGCCTTTGTACAATTTCTACGCCCCGTGAGCTGGGCGCTCCAAAGTGTCCGGTCGCGACACATTTGAGGAGCTGCGACTGGAGCGAGCAGTATATTCTCAGATCAGCTTAAATGCGAGCAAGCCAGCTTGCCTCCGCATATTAGAGGCGACCAGAATGCAACTCCTGCCACATGCGTCACTGGCATGCGCTGTGCCAGTCAGAGCCAGGAGCTAGGTTGTCACTTAATGGAGTTTCACAGGCTAGTTGTTCGAAGACTCACCAGGCTGCTTTGGCGGCATTATAGAAAAGGCATTTAGAAATGCCGACAAGGGCTAGGGGATTGGTGCCATGAGCTCAGCAAGGCTGCGAGAACTCTGTCCGTTACTTCGGAAGACTGTCATATGAAGGGGCCCGGTACTTTCTTCAGCGTTGCCTGGTCGAGATGTTCGAGGGAGGTGATGCTTGCATGAGAATTTGCAAAGGAAGAACGTCAACTTGAAGGCGACTTTGCACTTTGTCGGCTCAAGGTGTCCAACAGGGGCTGAAGCTGCCCCTGATAGCTGGCAAGCACCTTGCGGGCAGCTGGCGCGCGACCCCTTGTCTTGTGGGACATCCCAGGTTTCTCCAGAATTGCAGATTCTGTCAGGTGTGGGCTTTGCTGCACACCGGCGAACTGCCTGTGCAAGAAGCCCCCTCAGTTCACCAATGGTTAGTTCGGGTGCATGCAGTCCTCCTGACCTTGCCAATGGCACGTGCACAGCAAATCTGCAAAGCAAATTATCTTCACATGACTTTCCATCGTAAACAGAACCATGGTGCACCATGGTGCGCGAACGTTTCTGCTCGCAAGAATGCACGTTCGGTAGTGCACTGCATCTGTTTTGGCAAATCCTTATGCGGTGTTTACGCGCACGAATCATTTTGCTGATGCAGCGAACGACTGCGTCTTGCGTCGCAGGGCCTCCTTCCCTCCACCTAGCTAGGCTATAACTTTACCCACCTTGATAGAAGCTCATCATCAAAGCTTTTCGGACGCCATATGCCAGACGCCGAGCTGCCTCGATTTGCGGGTTTCTTGATACCCCGAGGCCATGCAGCGGACGAGACCTTTTACACAGCAGCGAATCTATGGTGCGGATTTGGCTTAGAGATGTTGGCATCTTCATTTGGTGCGGCATCATGCTTGGAGGCATGGGCTTCATTGTCATAGTTCTGATGATCATCTTTGGCTTCCTGGCTTTCAAGCAATGGTGCATTGCACGATCTGTGGTGGGTCAGCGTTGCAGAATAGAATCCTGCTTGATCTACAGGTATACACTCGGCCTTCGTTTTTGTTGCCGGAGCCCGATGGAGCGTCCAGTGGGGCATTCTGTCACGATCCCTGGCCAATGGCTTTCCGAGGTCTGGGGTCCCAAGTTGTGGGTGCGAGCCGCACTTCTGATATTTTGCATGGTGTGTGTCGAGTCAGATGCATTGGAAAAGGCTGGTGTTAAATGTTCAGTTTAGGCTCAAGGCCCCAAAAAGCCCTGCAAAAACTGCTGGGCTTGTGTCTCACACTTGTGGCAAAAACTGCTGCTCGTGGAACTAAAAGTTTCTTCAGAGTAAGAAAGAGATTGTTCTTTCGCCTGTCTGTCGCGGTGGCCACAACACAGAAAGATTTAGACTGCTTAGAGAGGAACAGCTTCACATCAGCTCATTTTAAAGATATACTGTCCTCAGATCTGAGAGGGCCAAAAGAGGCCAGCTGCAAGGACACAGCACTTATTTTCGTGTCAATGACCATGCCCTGCAGGTGAATGCAATGGCGCCTGCCCCGTTCCGCCGCGATCTTATGCAATTCAAAATTATGCCATGCGTTGGGCTTGCTTGGTTGGCCAGCAGGTTTCTCGCCAATGCAAGCTTGGGAGGCCGCTACGCAAGCTTTCCGACCTGGTCTCTTAAACTCTTTATCTCCATTGTCCACATCCATGTATTCCACAGATCTCGGCAGGCTCCGACACCCTCGGTCCAGCTCGAGGCGACTGGACAAGCTCGTCCTTTTGGTCGCCTTTGTGGCTGCCCGCGAGGAGTATCCGGAGGATGTGCGCGGCATCATTCGGGAGATCCAGGCGCCGAGTGTCGAAATCGTCGGCCCGCGCTCCGCGAAGGGCGGTCTCATCGTCCGCATGTGGCTCTGGCTCTCTGGCAGGGCTACGTCTTCACCCGACGCATTCGGGCGAAGGCGACCGGCCGTGCAGGTTGAGCTCGAGCCCCGAAGTTCCGAAATGACATCGCAGGACTTCTTCTTGGATTTTGATCCACTGCGATGTGGTCGATGCAGCCCTCATCAGTTTGTCCGCGGATTGAATGCTATCGTGCTTGCCTTACCCGACCAAAAAAGACCCACCGCAGACACTGCAACACGTGTCAAGGTTCCGCATCTACGGGCAGAAAAGATGCGAGTGCTCACGGTTCGAAGCTAAGTCATGAAAAGTCCTGCAGCCGGGGTTTGAGACGGAGCTGCCAGTCACGGTCCAAAGCTTCTGCCAGGATTTCTTCACAGATCCATCGCAAGATGCCATGAAGCCACAGGCACTGACACGACGCAAACGCCATTTCTGTTCGTGCCAAGACATGCTCGCTCTGACATGCGAGGTTGTTCACCACCTCGAGTTCCTCCGTGCAGTGGACACCGTTTTCGGGGTGCTCTCGGCCGGTACAAGTAAGTTGGACTCGCACACGCAGCGGCCGTGTCCAAGGCCTCTGAGCTCGAGAAGCAGCCAGCCGCGAAGGCGCCGAGGCGCCATCCCAGAGTATCCCAGAGTCAAGTGTCACTGTGAAACTCTTACTGTTGCCACTATTGTCGATTGGTCGGCATGCTGGGACGCAGGCCTGGCCACTGCTTGAAGAAGCATGGTCAGGACATCAGCCCATGTGATGACGAGGCGAGACAAAGCCGCGATCCGTGCCACGCGGTGTAGTCAGTCTTTCAGCTTTTTTCAGGTAACTGTTGAACAGACGCTGCGACGGCTTGCTCTGCTCGTGAAGACCCGCGGAGCAACTCGGCTTCGGCTTGGCACAGAAGTTCTCGCGTTCTGAGCAAGAATTCCGCTTGAGAAGAGCTCTCTGAGGTGATTTTTTCGAAGTGCTTTCAGGACCCAGCGGGCCGAAGAAGTGTTTTTGAGCCTGAGCCTTGAAGAGCCGTGGATGCTGTCCGTAGGACTCGGAAAGATCTCTGGACACGTCGCTTCTCTGTCCTCGATTTGCTGGAAAGGTGGAGCATGCTCAAGCGAGTCAGGCAAGCGTTTGGCATGTCTGGCACTATCTCTGAGCAGGTCACGGAGGCGCAGTTCTGCAGTCATTTCCCTTTCATGCAGGCCGGCCACTCATTGCTCTGATGTCTACACCGCTGCAAACGGACAAGATCCTATTCTGCAAGCCACGTTCAACAGATGTCGTGACAAAAGCATAGCCTAAAGGATACCAGGGCCAAGAAGCGTAGACCGTCCCAAGTGTTAGCATGCATTGCACACAAGGTTTGCGTTGGGCTATACCGCATTCACCATCATTCACCGAGAATGCCATCTTCGGGTCATGCAACCATGTCCGTAAGAATTTCCCTGGTGGCAGTACGGACTACACAAACAGGACAATCATTGGCATCCTCTTTTCGGGACCGTCAAACGAGATTCAGGGCTTAGGGTCCTAGGTCCTAGGGTCCTCCTCGAACTGGCGGCCCGCGGCGTGACGGGACCCCAAGTCATTTTCAGCCCCGTGAGGCTTCCCTTCAACATTCACATGTTTGAAGCAGAGAACGGTGCTCGTATGCCTTGCGGGAAGACTGTGGCGTTGATATTTGTTCAGACTATAAATACGTCCGCGGCAGACTTGCGAAGCCTTCAAGCTGCAATCGAGTTGTCCAGAAGCATGAAGGTGGACTTGCACCCTCCGACTTTCCCAGACAACTTCAAGAGTACAATCGCAGAATGCTCGCACTTGCCTTCAAGTGGCGTTTGTGCAGCGTTCGACTCTGAAGCGGAGGTTGGATTTTCACAGCACACAATGACAGGAAAGTTTCTTGATGCTCAAAGTAGCACGGACTACGAAAAGCAACTGAGTCAAAGATTTTTGTTCGTTGGCTTGCCGGCTTGCATGTTCGCGTGCTTTTACCCAAGCGTTGTCGTGGGCGGAAACCGAGTCGCGCTTAAAACCCGCGCACGCACCCCAACAAGCCTGGCCTTGCGCGAGCCACGGAATCGCCGCCCCGCCGCTGCGCTTACTGCGGGGGCCTCGCACCTTCACTAACCAAATCCAGCTGCACCTCCGCGGAAAGCGTGCTGCCATCACAGTCCCGTGTCATTCAGCCTCGCGAAGTCGTGCTCCGGCTCTTTTCCGACAGTGTGAAAGTTGGATTCATGGGCAGCTCTTTAGAGCGTAAATCAAGTTGCTGGAATGGAGCTATATGGATCTTTTGTAAAATGGCGACTCGGACTGCAGGAAAGCGCATTTGGGAACCTTGCACATGGCTGGGACACAGTCACGACAGCGCGCGCACCTTGAAGGACATCTCGGAACATGAGCTGAGCCTATTGCTTCAGCGGTATTACAATGCTGATACTGGTGGGATTAGCTACATGGTCCTTGCCCCAGTTGCTCGAGCTGGAGCGATGCACTGCACAGAGTGCACCCTTGAATCGAAGCTCTGTAACACATGCCTCGTTTGCAAGGCACTGGACAAAGAAATCCAGTCTCTCATAGACGAGCCATGTGCAGGGAGGTGTGTGCCGGGGAGTGTTTGAGCACTGCACTTTGACTCATGCAGCGTGCTGCGCCAGTGTGCAGCTGTCCCAAAGCGCTCGCAGCCCCATGTCCGCGTCGTTGCCTAAGCCTTCTTTGCATTCATGAATTATTTACAGCACCCGTTTCACAGCCCAGGCGTCAGTGGGCAGGGCCTGCGGCCTGGAGCGGCCGAGAGCCCATGCGACTGCCCGGCGGCCAGGACTCTTTACAAACGCTGTTTCATGGCGAGTTTTACTGTCGTTTCATGGAGTCTTCCATCATTCGACGACCTCACTCAGCGCAGAGCACCTCGATGCTTCAGGATCAAGAGCAGCTTGATTCAGAGCTCATGGCACGACTCAAGGCATGTCTGTGTGTGCAGTCTTTTTCTTGTGGCCTGCAGCCTACGGCCTCTGCTTTTCCGGAGGCTGAGATCGCTTCCAGACGCCTCCGCCTGCATGGAAGCTTCCAGGCGTGCCTTCACTCAGGCACTCACAGCGGCGTCCTTGGAAGCCCTCAAGTCGTCAGGAGGTGGACCGCCTGCGTCGCGGTGCTGTCAGTATGGGACAGGCCGTCAACAGACCGAGGCGTCACTTGCTTGTCGCACCTGGCACATGAAGGCCAGGACTGTCTTCACAATTCTTCGAATCGAGCTGGACTCGAAGGAGGGGGACTCAGAGACTGAAAACGCCGAGGGCACTCGCGCTTGCCAATCTCTCTGAGCAGGAGCTCGAGACATTGCATCGGCTCTTCGATCTTAACGGACCAGCTCTCAGAGCCTGAAAGAGGGAGAAACGAAGCGCGAAAACCCCAGAGAGTGTCACTCTGTCGCTTGAGGCCTCTTCAACTATAGGCAGTTCTGCAACGAAGTCTTGGAGGCCGTGGAAGCAAGAGCACGGCATACACGGTGATGTTTGAGGTCCGGAGCTCAGCCTGCAGGTCCCCCTGGACTCGGAGGATTTTTCACCAGCGACCTCATTCCAGCCATCCCTGGTGCCTTCGGCATGCAATGGGTGCAGGGAAAGGGCACGGCTCTCTGCTTGTCATTTTCTGCTTTATCTTTGGCGCGTTGCCTAAGCTTCCTGATTTATCCTTTTTTGCTTATCGCTTGACCTGTCGGCTTCCTAGGACGATTTTGCGCCCCTGCGGAAGCTACGGAACACCTAAGCCATTTTTGAAGGCCCGCTGCAAACACTAACTTTGGCGATGCATCAATCCACCCTGAAGGCCAGCCAAACCCACACGATTTCTTATGTTGCCCCCGAAAGAACGACTTGCCAACATTTTCAATGCATTCATGGCATTATCTTGTTCTGCAATGTTGCATGACCATCCACGGTGATTTTATTGCCATTCCAAGCGCAAAGCTTCAAGTCAGCCTTGCGGAAACTTCCTGGGGAATGCAAGATGCGCGTTCAAGAACCCTCGCTGATAAGACTACCCGTAAACTTATGCTACTGGTACTGTCAAGTTTAAACTGTGAAGGCGATGCATTGCAGTACGAGAAAACTGGGCGAGGAAAGCTTAGAGAATCAAAGAGCTGACTTCGCGTGTGTGAGAGACGAAGCAGGCGTCACGTTGCAAGACACAGGAAGGGCATGCAGGCTGAGCTCATGATCTGCAATCAAGATTTCGGCAAGCATGGGGTAATGGTTTTAAGTGCATTCTTCGTGTGGTGCAAGAGCTGCAGAGTTGCTAGGGATCGGCATTCTTCAAGAAGTCCGAGCCTGGCTCCTCAGAATTCACGCCGTTTTTTCTTCTCTGGCTTCTTGAACTCTTCGGCCCATGAGGCGCGTCAGGGTGCGGCACCGCTTGCTACCTGATGCGGAGGACTCGACTTCAGCATGGAAGTGGAAGCAAGCTCTTGTCCCTGCCAATGGGCCACAGGGAAGTCCTCAGGGAAGGTGGGAAAACGTGAAGAATCTCAGCGCATCGAAGTGTCAGGAGCAGCTAGCAGAAGCAGAGCCTGGATCTCAAGCTGGCCGCGTTTGTTCTGGATCTACAATTTGGGGGCATGCATGCTTCGGACATGGTACAAGGCTTTGGGTTGCCCGCCGAGCGGAGCATCGCACTATCAATGCTCCGATCTTACCACCAGCCCGACACAAACATTCGATTGGAAGGACATCAGCCTCGAATTCAGGTGAAGTCTCATTTCCTAGACTTCGACAGACTGCGGTGTGGCCGTGTGACCCGCAGCCAGCGATGCCTGCCTGCTTCAGCTTCCGCACGCAGTTGGTTTGTGAGTGTGAGGGTACATCGCTGCCCCCTGTTGACTCGGTGAGCAGTGCTTGAGCCTATGGCATTCCATGAAGAGCAAGCTGTGCCAACATGGGGCTATGTTTCGCCCATTCACGGATGCGTAAAGCCTGATATGATGCATTTGATGCAAATTCAATTCTGAACAAACCGAAGGACGACAGAAACAACGCAGTTGATAGATCATGCTATGCAAGCCAATGCAGTCATGCCGCTTTCCTGTGCATCGCGGCTGTGCCTGTTTCGACCACGCTCGCGCTACACCAGTTTGTGGCACTGAGAGGTCCACATGCCTGCAAATCAACCGTGTGTGGTGCGTCTGTAGCATAGGTTAGCGTCGTTTGCAACGTTTTGACTTGAGGTCATGGTATTGATTGAGGGCCGTCGGCGGGATCCGCATCTCGGCCGGACAGAGGCTTAGTCTCGTGGCAGCGGCGTTTCGGCTGAGGCAAGCACCAGCTCCACAGAAGAGGCGACTCTGCCGCACAAATCGGACCTGTGACCTACTGGAAGAGCTGCAGTCTAGAGTCCAGAGAGATCTGGAGAGTGTAGAAGAGTCTAGAGTCTAGAGCCCAGGCCAGCGGAAGAAGCGCTGCAGGCCGACGGGCCGACTGTCGTGTAGCCCGGGACAGCTTTGAGTTCAGGCCGTGGCCGCCAAGCAGCCTCGGAGTGGAGAAGCCTCGGAGACACCACAGGCGTCGCGAAGCTTTGGAACCGCTCCGCACGTCTCAGGGTGATTCAGCGTGGAGACCTCAGGCTGCAGCTGCCAAACCAGCGAAAAGCCGTAGTAAGTCTCGAACCAGCCAGTGATCTAATGGAATTTAATGGGGTTCAGGTGTCGCACTGGAAAATCTCTGAACGGTGTTGTCAGGCATGAGGCATCATAAGACATACAAGGGATTCTAAGGCCGTGTCGACATGCACTCTGACGATTTTTGATGTTTTCTTGCACGAGCTTTCAGAATGCCGTTCTGCGACGTTGAAGCTTTTCTGTCCCATTGCCTGCGGAGGTGACTCCAACAGCATCTGCACCTGGGTTGCCTCTGCCGGCAGGGGCAGCTTCCTGGCAGAGCGTCCCTGCACTCCTGGGTCCCACGCCTCCACAGCCACCAGCACCGAACCCACAGGCAGCTGCCATTTTAGCAACTCTGCAAAATGCCGCAACAACTGCTCCACAAAATCCGCAAACAGCTGCACTTGCAGCAGCTTTGGCAGCACAAAACCCAGCCAATGCCACGCAACCCCCGCCACCAAACCCACAAGCACTTGCCATTCTCAGTGCTTTAGGTGTATCCGGTGCTGCAGCAGGCACTGCTGCCGGAGGTGCTGCCGCACCGGCACCGGCCACGTTGTCACCACAAGCCCAAGCCGTAATTGCTGCTCTTGTGGCGGCCAAGTCGTCGGCTGCCACCGCGGTTCCGGCTTCTTCACCTTTAGTTGGACTGCCCCAAGCAACTGCTGGCACAGCCCCTCCAGCAACACACATCGACAGCACTGCACAACCCCCACCACCAAACCCACAGGCACTCGCAATTCTCAGCGCTTTGGGCCCCGCCGCAGCTGGTGCTGGAGGTGGTGCCGCACCGGCACCGGCCTCCTTGTCACCACAAGCCCAAGCCGTCATTGCTGCTCTTGTGGCGGCCAAGTCGTCGGCTGCTACTGCCGTTCCTGCTTCTTCACCCTTAGTTGGACTGCCCCAAGCAACCGCTGGCACAGCTGTCACACCACCAAATGCATCAGGCCAAATCGACATCATTGCCCACCTAGCAGCTTCGGCCCGGATAAATGCAGCGATGAATGCAGCTTACTCGCCGCCAGAAGAGCAGCAGCCGGCTCCAGCAGCACCGGAGCCAGCTGCGTTTGACAAGGATGCCTTGCGCCGCCTCGCGCAGCGAGCAGCAGAAGGCCCAATCGAAGAGGAGCCGCCCCCACCGCCGCCACCCGAACCGGCCACAAAGGCAGCTGCCGTCGCTGTCAACTCCTTAGTCGCTGATGCTGAAGAAGGCGCGTGCTTCGCGTGGACTTTGCTCGTGCCGAGGAGGTGATCCAGCAGGAAGAGCTTCCTGCTGCAGCGGAGGTGGGGCCATGTGGGGCCCAGATGGCCGAGATGGAAAGCTTGCAGAGCTGGGCACCTCGCCCCCGCGAGGCTGAGCCTCTGGCGGATGCAGATGCTGCGGCCCAGGTGCTTGAAGCCGCCCTTTCAAGTTGCCGAGAAGCAGATGCAATGCAAGGTGATTGGTCAGCCTGCTCAGCCTGCCCTGGCTCAGGTGCTCACACATCTGACTGCATGCGCATCGTGGCGTTCCTGTGTAGTCCCAGCCGTCGAGCAAATACCGCAAAGGTGGATGATTGCATAAAGCCTCCATGCACCATATGTGCACCAGCAGGACCCACAGAATTCCAGGTTCGTGCCAGTGTCGTGTGGAATTCCCCTAGACATGAGGTTATGTATGGGGCCCGTCTCATCTAAGATCTGACGAAATTGGCCGGGCTGGAATCTGCGGCCCACCCTCACCCGGCACGATGTGGTGGCGGGTGTAGGGGAGGGATTTGGGTTAATCAAACCTCTCACCGCAGGAAAGTGCTAAGTTCCTTGCTTACGGGCTATCAGTAGGGTCTTCATGCCATTGTGAAGGGGCGGGCTTGCTAAAACTGAAACTGGAAGCGCGGCGCACTTGGGATCGCCCTTGTTCGGCACGCCGAGTCCACGTTGACAGACACGTTGGCGGGCCTGTCCTGCAGGCAGACGAAGTGAACGGTGTTGAACTCAGACGCATGGTATCTGTTTCACGTCACACTGGTTGTAGGAATTCCCGACTACCAGTGCCGCTGGCAGGTGCAGCGCAAGCAGCCCCAGCTGAGGCAAAATCGGCATGCTGATTGTTCTTGAAGCAGGATGTCTCTTCCTTCAGGCAAAGAAGAAGGATTCCTCATCGATTGCGACAATGCTCAGCTACGCCGCTTTTCCCAACATTGAGTGTTGCCAGAGTCGCGCCGGCATACTGCCAGCCTCCGCCAGCCTCTCTAGGTTTCTTAGCTGGGGCTCAGGCGCAGAGCAACGTTGCCAAAGGAAAGGTGACACCGGACAAAGCGGTGGACACTGCGTCTTTGCAGCAGGCAGAGGGGGGGCCTGTGGGCAGGTTTTTTAGCCACTTCAGCCTGTGCAACGCGCGTCTAAGTGCGCGCAGGCGTTTACGATTGGAGGCGGAGCAAGTGGCCACTCCTCTGGCTTGAAGGGGCTTTCGACTTATGCAGAATTGCACCTATCTATCATCGCCGTCCGTCACACGTGCCATGCCAAGGTTGTCGCCCGTTGAGAGCCTTTGTCAGAGGCTTGACACCGCAGGCTGCGGGGATTTCGATGAAACTGGCAAGTGAAAAGAAGCGAAAGTCCAAGCAAATGCGAAGACAAGAGATGTATCGCTATATCCGACGGCGCTAGTGCTAAGCCAAGCCATTGTCGACCTTGTCACCACTGATGGCAGAGCCTGCCAAAGCCGAGCGTTTCGCAAGTCGAAGTCCTTGTGGTTCGTTGTTGAGCAGAACCACCGTGATGAGTAAACGACACAGGGCACAAGCGCTAGCCGCTACAGGTCCTGAACTTTCTTCGGAGGAGCGCAAGGCGGGTTTGCCAAGTAGAAGTTGCATGTCCAGATATACTCCTCCTTCACTTCGCAGGACCTCCAGCAGCAAGTCAGCGCAATCTTGCCGAAGCTTGAGCCACCCAAAGCAGCTGAGCTCATCGGCAAAATGCAAGGTGCAGAAGGCACCCCCGAGATCCTCCGAGATGTGCGGGGCACCCGAACTCGGTTGAACCATGAGGTATTCGCAGCTCTTCCTTCTTGGATGAGATCGCGAAATCCCTTCATCCATCCCGCTTTGCTAGTCGTTGTCTCGGCCTTGCCTCGTTTTTGTTAATCAGTGAAGCAAAGCTAAGGCTCGCATTTGACTCGCATAATGGCATCTTTAGCTCCCTGGGCTGCTGCAGTCAGCGGCCACTTGGCGAGAGAAGCTCCGTCCTTTGCCGCCAGCTGGAGAGCCCGAGATTGCCCGAGGCAGCGATGCGGATGGAAAGATTAAGCTGTCTGAGGATGCCAGAGACATACCTTGCTGCAACTGCTTCGCGAGACTTCGCAGTCATGCTGGCTAGGCTTGTGCAGTTGCCGTGAGTTAGCAGTCGACTGAGGCCAGGTCATTCTTCACCACCTCGGCAGCAGAACTTTCCTTGAGGTGTTGGGTTTGCACCCAGCACTGTGACGGTCGGAAGAGTTGCTGCAGGCTGATGGATGTGGCCCCAAAAGATTTGAGCCAGATAGCCACGGCGATGGCTACCATCAGCATGACGGAGGCGAGAGCGAGCGTTACTGGTTACTTGTACGAGCTGGAGGCGTCAGGACGAGTGCAAAGTGTGCGTTTCAGTGCAGGAACGCTTCTTCGCCTCGTTGGCTCGGGCATCGGTTGCTCGATGCGAACGTTTCAGCGTTGAGGTCGGGAGTCCAGAAACCAGAAGGCTGGCAGGTTTCGAGATTCTTGATGGAAGGACATCCTCCTCGTTTGTGCCGCCTTCGACAAGGCTTTTTGAGAGAGCTGACTCTGACTGATCCTGTCCTTACCCTTGCTTTTGTGGGGTGCTCGCGCGAGGCAGGCATGGTCCACCTGCCCCTCCTGGAGGCGGCCGGGAAGCTGCTGCGGATACAGGTCGCACAGGCGCGAGGACCCGAGGGCCCAAGGAGGGAAGGGCTCACTTCAGAGCGAGCTCACTTCGCTCTGAATGCCTTCGCAGGTGCCCGGCATGGAGCTGGCAAAGGGCTTGCGAAGCCTGGCCACGTGCTGCGTGCCTTTCTCATGTTTTCTCAGCCACAGTCATGTTGCCCAGCGTGAGTAATTGTGACGGGCCCAAGACGGCAAGTTGGTCCAAGTGGGGTGGGCCGGGGTGGGTGTGGTAGTACTTGTATATGGTATGGTAGTTTTCGGGCAATGTGGGCAACCAGGTTCGCGACCTTGCTCTTGGCAGAGCTGTTGGTGAACATTTGGCTGAAGGTCCCAAGGCAGCATCGTATCGCAGAAGTTTTATGTCACACTCGATGCCTTCAGACTTCCGCTTGCAGGGCGGCCTCACTCCAGAAGAGTTTTGCTCGCTTGCTTGGACGCGAAACGCCCAGTCAAGCTTGGGCTTGGCTCGTGTGGCGGACTTCGGTGATCTTGAGGTTTGTGACACTCGGCTTTTATCACGACCAGATGTTCCGAGCCGTCTTCAAAGCATTGGAGGCCCGCACGGCTTGTATCATTCAGAAGCTGCCTGCAGCCGACATCAGCGTTCCACAGGATGCCCCAACGATGCCTGGAGACACACTGCGCGGATCCGAGCACATGGAACTGCAAAGGACGGAACATCACAACTCATGAACATGAACATTGTCATGAACCCCAGAAATGTTCCAAACATGCCAGTAAGACAGAGTTGCAGTGTTTGGCAGCGATTAGGTGCCAGCTTTACGAGATCCACCTGGCGTTGAAGGTCTCTAGAACCTACGCCTTGAACTGTTGAGCGCTGCAAAGCATCGCTTACGTAGTGCCAGTTGTAGGCCTTCCGCAACGATCTCTACGGCAAGTTTGAGCTTGAGGCAGGGAATGTGTCAAATTCGACTCTGCTTGTAGCCTTTGGTTTGGGTTGTATCGGGGCTGTGCAGGAGTCTGCAGTGCAAAGCCTCCGGGCA
This sequence comes from Symbiodinium sp. clade A Y106, assembly GCA_003297005.1. Lineage (NCBI taxonomy): Eukaryota > Dinophyceae > Suessiales > Symbiodiniaceae > Symbiodinium > Symbiodinium sp. clade A. The sequence goes on along the minus strand of BGNK01001915.1, from coordinate 2,515 downwards.
CACTACAAAAAACAACGTGGTGGCAAGCCAGTGTCTCGGAGCTCGGCAGTTTGTTTCAGTCTGGTAGGAAACGCATCTCCTCTTGCATGCTCTGATCCCAGGGTAAGAGATGTGAAATTGGACCGCTCGGTGGAGAAGGTCTGCAAGGTGAGGCTTCTTGATTATTGATTCCCTGCAGCTGAGCTCGCTGTGGCTCTTTTTGTGCGTGGACCTTCGTGATTTGCCTGATTACCGGGCTCAAGGAATCAAACACAACGTAGCGCCACCCGCCTTGTTGTTCTGCGCGGTTTGTGGCATCCGACTTTGCAGTATCGCACTAAGGAACAGCAGTTACAAGAGCCAAGAGTTGTTTGTGAGCAAACCTGTCTGGGCCACGGGCATTGGACGGAATGCGACTGCTCATTTGTGCGCTCGGCGCCATCCTTGTTGGGGCGGAGCCGGACAGGGCGACGGCAGCGGATCGGGCCGTGGCACTCCTGGCGCTCGCATCGGCACGGGAGGCCCAACTGGACGAAGCCGATCAGAGGTACCTGAAGAGGCTGCAGCATTGTGCAGAGGTTGGTGACTGCGCACAGGTCGTCGAAGCGTTCAAGGATTCCAAATCCTCTTTCAGAGCCCTTGAGGACCAAGCTCTCAATCAGGCCAAAGAGGCCTTGACAGCTCAGATTCCACCCGTGCATCCACACCCTCTTCGTTCTCACGTCTCGAAGCACTCCAAGGCTACAACGCAGTCGGCCCAGAGTTTGCACAGGCTGATATTCCTGGCTGTCGTTGTCAGCCTGGGGGCTGCAGCCTTTCTATCCGGACGGAGGCATGGCGATCATAGCCCTACTAGTACTGCCCTACTCGTTCCATAACAATTCCATGCAGTTCCAATGCAGACCTGAGGCTTTAACTTTGACAAGCTAAGGTGGTTACATCAAGCCCGCCGAATCATGAAGCAGCAATGCAGTGAGACCACTCCTATCCTGAGTGCTGCTGTGTAGGTTTCGCATTGCCTGCTGCCACTGCGACCCTGCTTGCGGGATCTGACAAGGGATTTCCCAGCTGAGCAGGCTTCTCAAGCCGATGTTGGAGTGAAAGTCTCGTGCTCGCCAAACCAGCTGTGGTGCCTTGTGGCAGTTTCTTTTGCATTTCCGAGAGTGGGTCGCACTCCAATTGACTGGACATTCTGAGACGTGGTATTTGTCAGGACATCGCCGATTCTTTGCAGAAGGTGGTCTCGCGCGGATCAGTCTCGAGACAACATCAGACCGAGCCTCCCCCTGAGACCCCCACTCCGCCCTCCGCCCTGAGCTGCTTGATCTGCTTCAGCTTCAGAGCAGAAAGGCTCGGCATGGCGGTTGACATCGCCGTCTCCGCAAAGAGGGGCTCCAAACCCATCGTCTTTATCGAGGTCCCCTGCGGTTACTTTCGCTTTCGAGCATCGGCGACTCGGATCCAACGAGGTCGATGGATCGCACTCGCTGATGAAAACGTTGCACTCCCAGATTGTGCACTGAATCCACAGACACTGGACACTGTACTTCTAGCTGAGCATCCCAAGGCTGGACCTGACAGGGCCCACAACATCGCAGATCTCTCGAGTCCTGGGCTCTCTCTTCCTGACGGAATGCTAAACGGAAGAAGGGCTTCGCTGAGGTACGCGGACCTGTCTTGTTGAAGAGGTACCTGTTGCAGAAGTGCCTCGGCAGGAGACGGCACGACATACGCAGTTGCAAGTTTGCATGTGGATGAACTCCGCAGACGTCTGCATCACTGTGTGTAAGGCGTTGCTATGGCTATGAGTTTCTTCGGGTTTTAAGCGGACGGCTTTCGATATCTCTGCTGCTTTGATACGCTTTCATAGAAGCATCACTTCCGGCTGGAAAGTGTTTCAGAGCAGCTCTGTGTCGGCGCGCTGTGTGCGAACTAGATGCTGTGACGGATTTCCTATCGTGCCTCTGCCTTCCTTCATGCTCATCCAGGTAGTGAGACAGATGCTTTGATGCACCGAACAATTTGTACGTCAGAAGATACTCGATTTGTCTCCTCCATTATATTTAATGGCTGCCGCCAATGCCGCCGACCCCAAAACCGAAAGGAACCGCCTGGGGGGTTCGGGCCGAGTGGGGCCGAGTAGGGCCGAGTAGGGCCGAGTAGGGCCGGTTAGGGCTGANCCGAGTAGGGCCCATGCGATGGGATTCAATTAAATTGCTCTAAGACTAGGCCAAGTGGGGCCGCGTGGGGGCCGGTTCGCCGAGTGGGGCCGAGTAGGGCCGAGCAGGGCCGGTTAGGGTTGAGTGGGGTTGGGGAGGGGTTGGGCATGCATTGTTACTCTAAGAAACGAGCCTTGGCTACAAGGATAGGCCAAGGGGCCCAGTGGGGCCTAGTAGGGCCGAGTAGGGCCGAGTAGGGCCGGTCAGGGCTGAGTGGGGTTGGGGAGGGGTTGGGCATGCATTGGGATTCAAATTACTCTAAGACTAGGCCCTGGGTACAAGGATAAGGCCAAGTGGGGCCGCGTGGGGCCGGTTCG
>BGNK01001914.1:81998-120105 GCA_003297005.1 Symbiodinium sp. clade A Y106 | reverse complement strand
CTTCTGGTGCCTCTGCTCAGAGATTGGCTGGTTCGGTCATTTCGAGTGGGTGGCTAGCAAGTTGAATCCAGCTGATCCTGTGTCGCGGGGCGAGCTGGATGGCGCGGTCCAGCGAGGGGCCCGTTTTCTTGGCCCAGTGCCGGCGGGGTACTGGTCGCTGCTCTGTCGCGTGGCTTCCAGCATGGTGTTTGCCACGGGCGCTGCCGTCGCGGAAGCCCTGGCTCTGGAGTTCGTCTTTCAGGCGTGAAGTGGCCTTTCTTTTGTACATCCCGTCACATTGCGGCGTTCTGGCTGTGCCGTGCGGTAGGACATGCACAGCAGACCACCACAAGCCTTCAATGCTCTACGAATGGGGGAGCAGACCTTTTTGCATCCACTTGTGACCACTCCGACGAAAAGAGGAGTGCACACGTAGTTCAGCGAGTAGCATCATGTCGAGTAGCACACTCATGTGCGAAGGGACATGGAAGCGGAGTCGCTGAGCAGCATCGTCCAACAGCCGTGCTGCTCGAGCGACCCGTTTCTCTTCGTTTTCGCCCTCCCTCCACGCCCTTAGGGTTCGGAGTCAGGTCACTTACGTTCCTGCTCCCATCAAAGGTGGTGTGGTGGTAGGACATGCGCAGCAGACCACCACAAGCCTTTAATGCTCTACGAATGGGGGAGCAGACCTTTTTGCATCCACTTGTGACCACTCCGACGAAAAGAGGAGTGCACACGTAGTTCAGCGAGTAGCATCATGTCCGGATCTGAAGACGGGAAAGGTCGGGGTGGGCGCTCGTGTCTACCACCCCCGGTGAGTCCATTTCACTCCTTTGGTTGAATTTGTGATGGTCGAGAGCGACTCGATGTCTTTCATGGTCCATGCCTCCCACGCTGGAGCAGAGTTCCCAGACGACATCGGCAAGCAGGTCAAGTACACACACCTGGACTGGATAAATCTGGAAATGGTGGAGGCCAAGCGCTTTAAAGGTGTTCTTCCGCAGCTTTGGGGAACCATCCCGCGAAGTCCACAGGTCGAGGAGATGCTTGTTGCGCCAAGCAAGCGCAGCCAGCATGAGCTGCAGCTGACGTGTGAGCCCATGCCTGCACAACCCAGACATGACGTGACCCGAAGTGTGAGTGTCGTCTCACCTTCAACGTGAGCATAAAGCAACGTCTTTTTCAGCATGCGTGCAACCTTACCATGGATTTGATACTAGTACAATCCTGAGAGTCCTCGGAGGATTGTGAAGTAGAGATGTTCTACCTTATTCTGGTACTTCGCCGGTGTTGCTGCGAGCTGAAAGTAGCAATGGGGCGCCTTCAGCAATTCCTGAAGCTGCGATCTTGCCAGGGGTAATATTCCCAGGTTTCTGCAGTTTCCACTGCCCCATGATGTATTGTTGCAAACCGATTCCAGGTTTCCCTGCAGGAGGGAAACCGATGAAGATGTACATTTCCGTCTCAGAAACTTTGAGTCTGCCTAATGGCAGGTTTCCTCGGACGGTTCTGTACCGCAGCACAACATGTAGGCGCAGTTGCAACTCCGATGAAGAAAAAAAAGAACCGGCCATCTGAGAGGAAAAAAGCGAGAAGTGTACCAAACCGGGCTTCTGCGGACCTTGCCTGGATTGTTCCAGTGCGAATGTCAAAATCAGGCACGCGCGGCGCGAGCTCGGCTCTTTCGCTGGCCGGAGCTGGAGGACCGCGATATGCACGCCGGGGCCCGAGAGCTGCAGGAAGAGCCGGGGTCGATCTAATCGCGCCCAAACCCGAAGCTTTCTTGTTTTGTGGGATAGAGGTGTGCAGGCCGGGAGAAGGCGCAGAGCAAAGTTCTGTTGACACGCTTAGCTCGCCGTCTCATGAACTGAAGCAATGTGTGGTATATAAAGTTCAAACTAGTGAGAGATCGGGAACTGTAGGGCCAGCAGGTCGAGTGATTATGGTGGTAGATGGTGGTAGGGTTGGGAGTCAGGAAGCTGTCTTTGGTTTTTTTGATGCTTTGCAGAGGGTTTTTGGTTTATTCAGGCGGTGAACTTTGGACCCGACCGTCTTCGCTTCTGCCGGGCGCCCGCAGAGGATTGGTGGATTTGGGCAGGTCATGATTTCGAGTCGGCGTCCGGTTTCGCATCATCGATTGCAGAGAGCATCCCTCGCACTAACGCGGCTCCACAATCACCACACAATTCAGCGCTTTGTTTTTTTGATGAGATAGGGGGGAGGCTGCTTGGGCCCAGAGCAGTCGGTTCTCTTTGAGGTAAATCTGCAGATTCGGCTGAAGCTCTCGGAGATCCAGGAAAAAACGCCTGGCACCTACAGAGGGCCGGCAAGTAGCGTTTTCGCATGTTTGCCTCGTTGGGTCGAGGTCTTTGTGGTGAGCCAGATGCGTCGTCCATCCCGCTTGAGACATGCGCTGAATGCCTCTTGGCCCGAAGCCGTGGACATGGTTCCGCTGTGGTGTTGGAGTCTGCAGTTTACTTCCCAACAACCCCGGGGCTGCGCCTTTCCTCCGCGAGTCTGCGAAAGTACCAATGCAGCAACATGTTATTTGAGGAGCTGCATCGCGAGGGCATCAGTGCGAACATCGCCGTAGACTGAGGAAGCGACATGCACCAGACATGTTGTACCATGCTTGCACATGCCCCTGCTAAGTGCTGCAGGGGTGACTCATCTTAGGTCGATGCCGTTGATGGAGATGGCTTTCGCGCGCAGGATGAACTGGAGAGGCATCTTGCCATCTTGGTCTCCTACTGTCACAAGTCCTCCTACTACTACTACTACTACTGTACTACTACTACTACTACTACTGTACTACTACTACTACTACTACTACTATAACTACCACTACTACTACTACTACTACTACTACCACTACTTGCAATTACTTGCATAAACTCACACTACCAATCGACGACGACAGTGGCGACCACGACCGTGACGGCGGCGACGACGCTCGCTTATGCTGCTGCTGCTACCAGGACCACCAGAACCAGCATGCTTGCTCCTATTGTTACTCTGTACTGCTACCGCGTGCGACCACTGCTCTCAGAGCTTCGGAGGCTCGAGACAGAGGCGGGCAGACAACAAGAAGTCAGAGACAAAGCACGGCGATCCTCGATCTTCACGACCAATGCACTACCCCCGCTTGCATGTAGAGTGACTGCTGGGCTAGCCCATGCCGCCATGAGCTTGGTTCGAGATCCCGTCGTCGCTGAAGCCTTTTTCGCGCAGCTGCCTGCCACAGACCTCAGCCCTGCGGAGGCATCACTGCTACGAGCACTCTTAGCTCTTGGGGAGGCAGCAATTGCTCTGGGCTTGCCTGCAGGCGTGAGCCTCCAAGAATGGGCAGAAAGGCGTGTGCCGGGACACTGCGTGGGGCAGGTGAATGCCACGGGCCTGGTCTTCATCCCTGGCGCTGCCAAGGCCCGGGCCACTCCTCCTCCCATGAGCTTGGCGAGAGAGGGTAACAGCGGGCGTCGGGATTTGGGACCCTCTGGCGCTGTGGAGGCGGTGAAAGCCACGGTGGTCCGATCCATCGTGGCTGGTGTGAAATCCATCGGAGCCACCATGCTGGGGCCACTGGGGGCCATGCTTCGGCTGAAGAAGGCCGAGGAGCCAGAGAGGATGGAGGCCGTCGAGAACACCTTCTACTACGACACCGTGCAGAAGCGATGGCGGCAGCATGGTGTTGAGGACGTAGATGTCTCCCAGATAGATCCCAAGACTGGCCGGCAGAAGGCGCCCGACTTGTCGGCACATCTTCCACCGCCACCCATGAACGGTCCTACGAGTGGCTCCTTGAACAGAGCCGGGCTGCAGGCAGTCGGCTCCCTCTATGTCGATCCCTTGGCCAAAGCAACTGCGGCATGGAGCGATACCACCCCGACAGCACCCACGACACCCTCCACGGCGATGGCTCCAGCGCCAGCAGCTTGTGCAGACATGCTGCAGTACCGGTCGCCGATGGACGAGGACTGGCAGAGCAGCGGGCAAGTCGCCGGCAACGTTCCCTTTCCAACGCCTTGCGCGGCTTTTCCAGATGGCTCCTTCCCATCGAACCAAGAAGATGGCCGACTTCTCGATCCGCCCAAAGGCCGGCGGTGCAATATTGTCCAGAGTGTGTATGGAGAGTTAGCGTTCGGACTCTTTGCATCTCAAACAGTAGGCTATGGTTGCTTGTCGCGAGGTAGAGTTCTGCTTCGGGAGTTGAGTTGTGACCTAAAAAGGGTTTGAGGGACATGAGCATAGCCTGAAACGATGCCTCTGCAGGGCATGCCTGCAACCCTTGCAGGACCAATGACGATGTGCGATGGGCCGGGCAACGGCTCTCTCCTCCCAGGTCTCAGTAGCATAACTGGATAGCCAAACTGATGCCGTTGCACAACATCTGCTGCAGTTCTGCTGTTGTTGAGGGTTTGGTCTTCGGGTGTTTTGAGTTTTCTATATGTTTGTATCGCCTAGGCCCAGTAGAAGGTGGACCGTCGTAGCAAGAAGCCAGCTCTTTTCGTTGACAGTTTGAAGCCGCCGCTGTCTTGATGCAGGAGGAGCTGGTAGATGAGTGCCGAAGACCCTGTCATGATGATTGGAGAAGCACTTGTGTCTTGGGTTTGAAGGTTCGTTGCACAACGTTGCTCTGGTATGGGCCCTGCTCAAGTCAGATGCCCCATGTCCGGAGTGAAAGAAAGAGCCAGTGCACTGGCATTGTTTGAATGATTTGCCGTGACCTGCCTGGCATGTACAGAATGCTGCTTTGCCCGTTGCTCTGCTGTGCAGAGGTACGTGCAGGGTCCTTAGAGTCAACGACGATGTCTGGAATGCTGCGATGGAAACACGACTACGCACGGCTGATTTGCAGAAAATTGAAGAGTTTCCCAGCGCACGATGTTATCTCCTGGAATTCCCAAGTGAGGAGCCAGTGGTCCTGGACCGGACAGTCTGAACTCAATCGACAATCCCGTAAGATCCCACAACGCGAGTTGGGAGTTTCCGAAAACTAAGGGGAACTTTATTTTGGGGTCCTTAGAACCAGGACCTACTATTTAAAATTAGGGTGCTATATTGGGGTCCCCTTTTTTCGGAAACTGTCATATCATACATCCAGTGTCATCGAGGTACAGCTCTATTTGTGTTCAAAGTCACCACCAAGGGGAGTAGCTTGCACCCAGGCTGTGAAATAAGACACCCACGCCACCTGCTCCAATGGAGGTCTCATGTTCACAATGTCGATTCGCCCGAAGCTTCACGACTGAGTGAGTCTCTCCATGTAGGATGGGCTATCCGAAGAAGGAGCCAACCGAACTGTTGGACTGCAACCTGCAACCGTAACAGAGCCACAGGAATACTTAGGCATGATTGCCTGCCTATCCAAGGTGCCCATGCTGGCAACATGCAACATCCTCACGGAGTTTCGGCTTGCACATGTGTTGACTCTTTAGGTATGTCACGGTATGTCCCTGTGTTGAACATTGGTGACTGTATACGTCTGGACAGAACTTACAACCAACACCCGAGAAAAAAAATCATGGCTGTTGCGTGAAAGCCCGGGGCCCCTCATGAGCAATCACCCAGAGATGCACATATAGACAATATCGACACACAAATACGCACAGTGCACAGGCATACACACGAGCTCCATCCATGCATGCATACGTGCATGCACGCATGCAGGCACCGCTTCTGCCAGGCTTGGCATCATCCCCGTCCCCGGCTACGAAGGCCACAAAAACCACGGCATCCACCTCACCACGGGCGAGGCCTGCGTTGGAGCCTGTTTGCTTCGGGGACTCTCAGTGTAAGACGCCTTTGCTTCGTTTGTTCTCACATTGACATGCTGCACTTGTTTCTGTTGTTGTTGATATGATCACTTCAAGCACTTATGTTCGTTATTGCTTGTAGTATTATCCTTGCACTTTATAACTACTGTTCAGATTGTTGCGACTTCCATTTCTTTCATAATAAAGGTGTCTTTATCGAATTGCAAGGTGGGCTGCTTCATGAGCCACTTCACGATTTGGCATCACATGGTCAAGCTCGGCCCTCGAAGTTCATAGCGCAAGACACAGGGTTAGGGTGTTATGGATGAGGCACAACATTCCAGCCGCCCTCATCTTGGAAGATGACTTCGATCTACAGCCCGACTTTGCGTTCTTGCCTTGGCATCTGCCAGCTTGGCAAATCGCCTTTGCCCTGACCTGCGCGAAAGTCTCTGGGTTCGTTTCTCGACATTATGTCCTAGCTAGAATCCTAGAAGGTGACGGGGAGAGAGTCGCACTGGATGTTACCGTAAGGCTAAAGCTCGGCGAGTACCTTGAGGAGGCTGGCCTTGTAGTAGTAGTCAGTAGTAGTAGTAGTAGTAGCAGTAGCAGTAGCAGTGGCAGGAGTAATAGCAGGAGTAGTAGTAGTAGTAGCAGCAGTGGCAGATCTAGCCGACGGCTTCAACACGAGTATGGGTTCTACAAGCAGCAGAAGCCGTGGCAATTGTCGTCGCCGCGGTGGCGGCATAGAGGGGGCAAATTAAACAGCATACAGGATTGGCAGTTTTCGCTGACAGGCGCGCGGCTACGACTGGAACCTCCTGTATGTTGGGCTCGGGACTCATCTGTGAGACTTTACAACAAGTGCAATCAAGGTGGTAGAAAATGCCGTGAATCCACGAATACAGTCTCACTGACGGTCATTGTGGTATGTTTCCGTCTGGCCGACTGATGCATGCTCCAAAGAAAAGGCTGTAAGCGCGGTCAGTCCAAGACGTTTGTGCCGGCTTTGTTGCTTTGCAACGTTGGAGGGGCATGGTCTAGAGGTTCTGAAAGCTGACATCAGCGAACAGAAGAGAGCCCAAGAAAATGGCACCTTCAGTCCTACAGACCCATCCGGTCTTGTCCCCCTAAGTGTACTTGACGGAGCCTGCAAGCATGCTTCATGTTGTTCTTGACATTGGCTTCTGTTGACCCGAATATCCGAAGACGGAAACCAAAGCACCCAGAAGAACGCTCAGTCACAAACCAGGAGCCAACACAGAACCCTCGCACGATTTGTGGCTTGTTCTCTCAATTTTATTGCAGCTTTGATTTATTTTCCCAGTGCCCTGATCGTAACATGGGCCCTCCCAGTTAACGAGGCTCCAGACGTTGACCTACCAGGTCGGCTGCATACAGTCGAATCAAGATTGCGATCATCTTCAATATCTCTGCACGAAAACGACTTCCGTTTTGACCGTTGCAGTACTTCCGGTGCTAGGAGGCGCGGGAGACTGAGTACGTATGTTACAAAGTAAAAATTACAGGTACCCCAAGTGGGGTGATGCTAGTTGAAACCCTCTTTCTGAATACGTCCCTGCTGCTTGTACATCCCTGATCCTTGTAGTGGAGGAGAATTTGCCGTTGAGGCGCAGCCCCACCGAACCGGATTGGACACGGCTGTCGCAGCACGTCGTGGAGCCAGGCTACACGCTATGGACGGTGCGCCCGGGCCTGGGGTATAGGGGTCTTAATAATCAATTACCTATACTATTTTGGGAGGATTCTTTGTTATAAATATAGCAAAATGGGCCCCAAAATCCTATTCTAATCATTAAGGCCCCTATAGTATGAATCTGGGATTCGGGTTTCAGAACCTAGGATATGTTCATGAGGACTTGGGATGATTGGCTTTAACCGGGTTTCGGGTTGATGAGTTGCAGTCCTTCTGCGGCTTTTTGCTGGTGGCGTGTTGTTTTGGGAGAGGAGGCTCCAACACGGAGACCTCCGAGATGTGAGAGACTAGGTACATGGACAAAAATTCGGAGCTCCAGACATGGGGAACCTAATCCCTGAAGAATGGCGTCCTTGCTAGAAGGCTTCTAGCGGACCCAAGAAACCAGAGTGTCCTGAGCGCCATCCCAAGTGAGCCACGCAAAGCTTTCTTTGTAAAACCGTTCATCTTTCGCGAGAGAGAGGCGCAGAGACAGTGTCGGACCATGGCCCATGGCTTGACGAACTCAAGAGACCGCGGTGCCGGAGAGTCGTCGTTGCTCAGTCCTGTTCTCCAAGCCGCACCACTTATGTCTGTGAGCACAGTGACTGCAATCAGTTACAATAGTTAGCATGGCAATGACAAGCACAGTAATGAATGTTGAAAATTTTACTGCAGCGAACCCGCCTCCCTCTCTCTCTCTCTCTGTTTTTTTTTTCTCTCTCTCTCTCTCTCTCGTCTCCCTCCCTTCGTTGTGAAGGTGGGCTACATCATGCGCCTGGATGGCGCCAAAGCACTGTTAGATGCCCGTGTGGAGGCGTGTTCCAGAGAGCTCCCTTGGAGCTTTTGCTAATGGAAGCTCATCCTTCACCGTCCAAGTCTGGGGTAGAATCCGTGAGATCTCAGCAGAGCGTCATGGAAGCCTGATCAATTGCCACATTTTTAGAATTGCAATATACAAACAGCTCCGGAACCCTCTTCTACTTGCTACGGCCACTTGTACTACGCTGCCAGCGCGCTTTTGCGCCTTTGGATGACTACTTCTCCGTGGCCGCCGGCCGCGGATTTGATTGCTTCTACAATGACAAGGCTGGGACTGCAGTGGCGGCCTTTGCTTCAACTGGGACTCGATAGCCTCCAGGCGGTGCTCACAGCCATGATCATGACCACAATGATCATCATGACGATTATAAAGATGACGATAATGATGATGAGGGTCTTGGTGTGGTGATGGAATTCTCGTTGGCATCTCATCATGCCTGCCCTGATACGAGTGCAGCAGTCCCGATTGCCACATCTAGCTCAAGTTCTTGCTTTGTGCGATGTTGGTGCCGCTGCGGGACAGCAGGTTTTGGAGTGGAAGCCCTACATACCAGTGCTTCTGCGACCAATGGCTTTGACGCCTCCTTTGGTGATGCCGTGCGCTGCAGTGAGTTCGCTCTCTCATGCTGAAGCCGGCTTGTGTTTGTCGCCTGACAGGTACGTAGGTTCCATGTTCCTCAGTGACACGGCAAAGGCACGGGAGCTGTGTGCTTTGCCACTGAGGAAGCCTAACATGTCAGCCAAGCTAATGCTCCATGCCGAGGTCCGCGCCGCAACGCGGTATGTGGAGGATCTCCCGGTGTCCGTTCCTGATGAGTAGCAGAGAACTTGGACAGTTTCATGCGAAGGCCTATGTTTCCTTCAGTAGCTTTGGATGCTTGGTGAAAAGCATCAGGCTTGGGGGTTCACGGGGCGCTGTCCGTGTCTTGCACGGCTGCGCTGCTTCACAGATCTCTTGTGCACCCCGGCGGCTATCTGCTGTGGTCGAAGCTTTGCGCATCTGGAGACTTTAGTAACTTAGTAAGAGGGTTGGTCAGATTCAATTGTCAAATGTGTGCTTGGCATGTCGTGCTCTTGGAGCCGCTGGAGCACACGAGAGTCTTAGTGCGTTGCTTAAGCTGTGACAGCGCAGGAACAAGAATGCAGCTCGCACTTTCGCTTTCCGGTTGACTTCGTTCGTGCTTCCACCCACGAGCTGTGCAGGTCACGAGATAGGGTACCTGTTGCCGACGGTTGCCAACAGTAGCCACTCCGGGCTTGGAGAGTCTGCGAAACCAGCGCCGGTGTGAGCCAGGCGCAGCTGGAGGAGCGAGGGAAGAAGCTCGAGGAGATCGCAGGCACGGGCCTCAGATCCCTACGAGTTATATCTTTGGCATCTTAGGAGTTCCAGCTTCGATCCTCGCAGCAGGAAGGTTCGCGGAATTTCTGAATCGCTAGAGTGACGAAGCTTGAGCAGTTCTTCAACTGATCCTTCTGGGAACTCAAAACTACGGCTCAAGCATTTCTGCGGCTTCGGTACCAGACAGGGAACGGGCCGGGATATGGCGCGGCAGGCGGCAACCGGGACTAATGTGCAGGACCTGGAAGAGCAGCAGGCGCTTCTGGCGGAGACCCAAGGGGGCCCTGGCAATTCCACCCGGCCGATAGCAGGAACCCTGCTGGTGGCCGGGGGGCTGGTGAGCATCTTTGTGGTGGTCTTCAGCGCCTTCGTGGATAATTGGCTGTGGCCAGTGCTGGGTTTGATGCTTTTGATGGGCCATGGCCTGCTGCTCAAGACCACCGCAGACAAGGACGGCCTTTCCAGGCTTTCGTCTGTGGCCTTAGCCTGTGAGACCTTGGCCTACTTGGCTTTGGTGGCCACGTATTTCTTCCGCTCCTTCAGGGTTCCCCACTGGTGGTGGGTGGCGAATGCCTTTCTCTTGTTGTTTGCAGCCGGAGTTCTGACAGCTCTTGCTTGCCGCCTTTGCTGCAGCTCGGGCACGGAAAAGGCCTCAACGTTAGGCTATTGCTTACTCGCTTTTGCAGACCTTCTTGTGGCTCTTCTGCTCATCTTAGCGGGCAGTGCAGCGGTCCAAGAATGGATACGATCCCTGATTCTCCCGACGGAAGTGCAAGGTTTGATCGCCGATCTCCAAACTTCGACACGCGGCTTCAGGGGACCCCATCCGAGTTTCCCGACTTGTGACCTCACCACATCGAGCTGCAGTCTCGGGGACTTTGAGCCAAACCAATGGACCGTGGTCCGCGCCGGAGGATCTACGAGCTGCCTTGTTGGGGATTTCCAGTTCCTGGTTTACAAAGGTGATCCCGGCAAAGTCGTTTTGCATCTTCATGGCGGAGGGGCTTGTTGGAACTGGGTGACATTTGTCATCAACGCATGCACCTGGGATTGGACGAGCACGATGAATTTCGGTGGTATTTTCGACCCTTCCAACCGAGCCAACCCGTTCTATGGCTATACCATGATAAATGTTCCCTACTGCTCCGGTGATATCTTCGGGGGTGCCAAAGAGAACTTCTGGATCTTAGCCAACCAAACCGCCAGTGCTTGGAAGAAGCAGTCTGGCTACGCGAATCTGGATGCAGTCATGACTTGGACTGAGGCGCAGTTCCAGAGCGATGACGGCCTAAACCAGCTCACGAACTTCGTGGTGTCGGGGGAGTCTGCTGGGTCCTTGGGGCTGCAGGTCTGGGGCTCTACTATTCTGAATCGCCTCAAGGGCAAGTATGACCCCAAGGGCACCTACCTCATCTTGGACTCCTTTGTCGGGGCCATGGTTGATAACAAAGACCTGCTCCAACGGCAGGTGATCAACTTCTGGAATTTCTGCGATTCAGGGGTGGTGCCGCCGAGTCTGCAGTCCAAGTGCCACCCGGACACTCTCTTCTTGAGGGACTTCGTGAACGATACCCTGGCCACATTCCCCGATGTACGCTATCTTCCGGTGGACAGCAAGTTTGATGAAGTTCAGATAGCTTTTGCAGACATGCTCGTGTTGTTTGACAACCTCTGGACCCTCGTCACGCAGGGGTTGGACAAAGTGCCATTGTTTAACAACACAGCTTTCTACAATGAGATTAGCGAGATGCTTGCCAGGTTCGTCTCTTTTCCTCAGTTTTCGGTGTATCTGGTAGATTCGAACCAGCACACCTACACCGGCTACCCCTTACGTGACATCTTACGGGTGACGCCCGCTGGCTCCAAGAACGACTGCAGCGATCCGGACGTCGGGGAGCGCCTTCTTCCATGGCTGACGCCCAGAGACTGGGCTCTTGTTAAGGAATTTAATGTACCTAGACCCTCCATCTACCCTCTATTAGACCCTAAGTACCCGCTGTTTGGGACCATATACCCCAATTTGAGGGTACAAGGAGGGTCCTGGTAAGTTACCATACTAGGGATCTATAAATAATGTGGTTTCCTTATTATGGTAACTTAAATTGAATCCCCTAACAAGAACCCAGGAGAGGCTCAGCAACCTCCCTTTCAGTGCTACGATCTCGCTCGAGATGCACGGGAATGGACGGGGATGTACTGCGCCTATTCCCTGCCGTGGGTGGCAGGAAAGTGCGGTAAGCTTTCAGCAGACAAGGAGTCGGAGAAAGTGGGCAAATCTGAGGCAGACAAGCCCGAGAAAGTCGACAAGCCAAAGGAAGTGGACAAAGCGGACAAATCGGAGGAAGACAAAGAGGAGAAGTGAGTCGGAGGAGTTCGAAAATCTGAGACTCCATGGTATGCCAGACGTGTACAGAAGGCACGGTGTGCCAGATGAGTACAGAAGGCACGGTCTTTCTTGGACATCTAGTCCGAACTGCAGCCTGACATTGATTTCAGCGCCTATGCCTTTTGCGAGCGTACGGCATGCTACCGGCTCTGCTGGTAAACCGGCAAATGTTTCAACAGCCACCAGTGCTCTACGCCTGTTTCAAGCCGTCTATCGAGTCAAGGACCTCGAGGTCATATGTAAAGTGTGCAGAGACCTCTGCGAAGTTCGAGGCTTCAGCGACTAAAACCGAGTGTCCGAAAGTAGATTGCTGAATCCTTCCAAGGCCTAAACCCTGCATCCTCAAGTTTGGCTGCGGAGAGACAAGAGCCGATGAAAAGAAAAAGGCAACTCCCTTGATCCCTAGAAAGCCCACACGACTGAGGCGACTCGGAAAAGATTCGGCAAGAAGCAGCTCTTCTGAAAACCAAGCTCGAGGCAGGCGAGGGTCTATCCTTGAGTTTTACACGAAGTTGCTTGAACTGCTAAGCGTAATGTAGTACAGGATCGTAGATTCTTGTGATTCTTGTATGGTTGACTCGTATAATTAACAACAAGGTTGTTGTTGTTGTTGCTGCTGCTGCTGCTACGGCTGCGGTTGTGGTTCTCGTTGCCATTTGGCATTGACGTTGGCGTCGTTGTCGTTGTCGTTGTCGTCGTTGTTGTTGTTGTTGTTGTTGTTGTTGATGTGGTGATGATGGTGATGATGACATCATTGTTGTTGTCGTTGTTGTTGTTGTTGCTGCTGCTGCTGTTGCTGGGGTTGTTATGAATGCTGGTTTTTCATGCTGTGAACGTTGTCGTTACAAGTAGTACTGTAGTTCTTGATATGGCCACGTACTGCGATCAATGTTAATACGAATGTTAGTATTAGTGTTAACGTGACGATGATGATGGTGATGATGACGACTGACTGCTGTTATCAGTAGTTGTCTTTCCGGTTCATAGCGGCTGTTATGAACTATCTCGGCGACTATGGGACTTTGATGAACTGTGCATCATGCAAGACAACCCAAAGCCCTCGCCAGGCATGTCCGAGTGCGAGTGCTGAAACCCTGAACTAAACCTGTCAATGGTACCTAGCTTGTGAGCATAGTTCTCTGCCATGCGAGAGGGGCAAAAGAAAAAACCTGACACGGGAGACGTACAAGCAAAAGGCAGCACACAACACCAACATGAGCCAGGCTGTTGCAAAAAGCAAAATCAGCCGATGAGTTCAGAATCACACCCTTCAGCAGAATCGAGCCGAGTGGCCGGGTGCGACGGCTTGTTCGATGCATGGCTGGAAGACCTAGCCAGTCTCACAAGGACAGTTTCCATGTGGGACATTACACCGCCTGCTCCGACTCTGTTGCCGACGCAAAGGATGCCTTTGCCAGGAATGTGGCCAGGATGACCCAGCAGCTACTGCGGTATCGCGAGCACGACTGGAGGCCGGTTCAGTACAGGGATGCCTTGGCAGCAACAGCACCTGCTCGTCTCGAAGAGCCGGAAGCGGAGGAGCCCAAACCACGATCTCGCATGCTTGTGAGGAGGCCTGGCAGCTTGAGTGCTGAAGAGCGGAATGTTGGGGCAAGCGCGCCAGACCCTCCCGCGATGAGTGGTGCCGAACTGCTGCAAGAGCTGCTGAAGGAGTGCACACTGGGCAAACAGCAACTTTGTGGTGCGGGCGGCCCAGCTCCAAGGCGCAGCAGCTCCTCCCGGCTGCCGGAAGAAGCGCCTTCGGAGAGACACGCGTCCAAGAAGCAGCTGGAGCTCCAGACTGAGCTGAACGAGAGCCGACGGGCCTTGGAGAAGATGGCGCACATGCTGCACGACCGGGAGGAGCAGCTCCGGCTCGCGGAAAAACGCTCCCCGCCAGCGGCTGTCCAAGCCCAAACCACGCAAGCGGTCCAAGCTGTCCAAGCTGCAGCTGCTGGCTCCCCGCCTCCGAAGATGAGCCCACGGATGGCGGCCAAGGAGAGCATCGAGCAGATCGAGCAGTGTGTCCGAGAGCGGGCGAAGTGCGAGGTCCTGCGGGCCGAGCTGGCGGAGCGGGACGTCGAAATCCAGCGCCTCCGGGCTTCCGAGCGGGCGACGGAACAGCGAGCAGCCGAAGAGCTGCGCTGTGCTCGCCTGGAGCTTGCAGAGACGCGGCGCCAGCAGGAGAGTTGAGAACCTAGGGAGGTCGTTCTTTCTTGCCTTCCTGTTTATTTCTCTTGGTTTTCTTGGTTTGTCTGGGCATGTTTGGGCTGTGCACCTTCTGCCCTCGTGTCTCTATTGTACACGATTGTCTATCCATGTGCACAGTGACACATACATGCATAAACTCCTTTAACCTTGTTACTTTTTTTCATCCAGCCTGCAAAAGCCTCTGCTACTAAACTCTGCGGTCTGTGGTAGAGGTGCAGCAAGGTAGCACAATGGCAACTGTCAACAGTCCGTCGCCAGCACCCAGGTCTGTCCGTCACAATGAAACATAAGATGAGAGCAATGAGTTCGTGTCGTCGATCTCGACCGGATCAGGGCATACGGGAAAGACGGTATGTGTTCGTTGCTGATGTTCAGAAGCAGCAAAGAACAGATGCTCATGCAAAGGACCCTCAAACGACTCACCCAGAGGTGAGAAGTACCTTAGGACCATCTCCCAACGGGCTCCCGAAACCCCCACGCGCGATCCGGCCATGTCGAGACCCTAAGCGCTGTACAAGCACTAAAGCCGGAAAAAGGCCATTAAGAAGAACAAAAGCCCTGAAGCCGAGCAGGAGATCCTGGGTTTGGAAATCCATGAGGCAGAGCTGCTTCGCCAGCGGCCCCGGCCACTGATGGAGCTCCTGGGGCTCCCTCCGAAAGCCACGCCCGAGGCCAAGCGCGAGCGCCTTGGTGAGGCCGTGGCCACTCTGAAGCTACTGGTGGAGGAGTTGACAGCTGCAGAGGCTCCAGAAAGGGAGGCATGTTTCGAGGCCTTTGCAGGGATGCCTCCCATCCCAGAGGAGGACTCTCAGGGTTCTATGAGCCCATGCAGTCCAGACAAAGGCACAATGCTGCCTTAGTCGCACTCAGAAAATGTACCGGGGGTCCGGGCAAAACCAGTGGTTTTTGTTTCCGTGTCTCCATCAACTTTCATGGCAGAGCCGTGGTAGAAGCACCCAGTTTGCGTGGCAGGAAGGCCGCTCCTCTACGACACCGGCGAAGGTGCGTGCCAAGGTGCAGCATAGGATCATGGACGTTTCCCAAGCTGCACTGTATATGCTGCGGTTCCACTGGAGTTTTAGAATTTTAGAACATTAGACATGCTATGTACGAATCTGAATATGAGTTTGAGTTGGAATATGAATATAGTTATGAATAGGTACGTGTACACATGTTTATGTACACACGCATACGTTGGGATTGTTTGCATGCGTGGATGGATGCATGGATACAGGGATGCATGCATGCATGCATGCATGTCTGGATGCATGTATGCATTTATGTCCGTATGAAAAATCTAGGTATGTGCTTACATTTGTATGTGTGCATGCACACGTTTGCACACACATGCATAAGTTAAGTACATATATACACAAGTACATAGTATGCACACATATGTACATGCATAAACACAAGGCCAGACCATACAATACGACACGATAGAATAGAACACAATACAATACATACACAATATCAAGCAACACCACTCAGTTTCCCTTTTAGAGTTAGGGTAGGCCTTGCCCAGTTTGCGTAGTTACATCACCCCTAAAACACATTGCCATATAGAAAATCATACTATTTATCAGGTGATGTAGCTCCCCGAAATGGGCAAGGTTAGGTTTATTCAATTTATGGGGTATAGTATGGGAGCTTCAGCGTGGACTCGCACCGCTGGGACAGTTACAAGAAGTTGAACCAGGTTGCCCTTGCACGTTTGGCAGACGTGGAGTATGCGTGATTCCATTGTCAGAGAGAGTCTGGTGCATTGGGTCATGCATGCTCTGGACGCTTCACCCTAACGCATTTTGCAGCCATCTGATGCACTGATTGAACATTTAGCAGCGGTGCAATGGCAACAGAAGAGCAGTTTCAAACGTTGATGAGCATGGTGAGCTCCATGACTGCAAAGCTTGAGCAGCNAAAGCTTGAGCAGCTTCAGGAAGACGTCAGTTCCATGAAGGAAGACCAGAAGTCCATGAAGGAAGACCAGAAGTCCATGAAGGAAGACCAGAAGAAGCTCAATGGCAAGCTTGAGGAGCTTCAGAAAGACCAGAAGGAGATTCAGGGCTCGTTGGACTTGCAGAAGAAGCTCATGAAGCCGCTGTACACGATCAAGCCGGTTCCTGAAGACGTCATCTCAGTGCTGACAACCGACACCTTTAGAAACAATGTGCTCGAGCTGTACAAAATGCGGTACTGCATTGTGCTTTCTCAGCTTTTCCCATGCCAGAAGCCAGACTACTGGTTCCCTGCTGCAAAAGAGCACATCGTCCCACGGCAGCAGTGGCAAACTGCAAATCTTTGTGGCTTCCAAGCCACTGACGCTCGAAACGGACTGCCGTTGCTCAAAGACCTTGAGCTGAAATACCAGGCAGGACACTTCACAGTCATCCCCACTGGTGTTTTCGTGGACGATGCTGTGCAGCTTGAAATTCATGTTGCCGGCAGTCACAAGGACGTTTGGATTAGGTACAGGGAGCGCGCTGGATGCGACAATGGACAGGTCAAGGGGAACCAGTTTGTGCAACCTTCGCTTTGGAGACTTGGACAAGAAGACAATCGTTGTCAGGCCCAAGCCTTACATGAGAGCCTTGTACTTGAAGGCAGACATGGCACACGATCAGCACCCTCATGACCTGCCACACCCATCCCAATATTTGGATCGCTACACCAACCAACGATTGTGAGGCGATGAAAGGAGAGCTGTTTCAGCGACTGCTAGCCGGAAATGGATGCCAAGAGCAGTCCGCCCTTGAAGCTTCCGAAAAGGCGTACAAAAGAAGGGACCTACGCGGCTTTTGATAGAGTGACGCCGGGTGCGGGTCGCCTTGTAGACAAGAGATTGTGCAAAATGCTTCTGCAGCCTCTCTGAATGGAGTGAGCGATGCAGTGATACACGCACCCTCAAAACTACCCTCGAATCTAGGGCACCACAACCTCAAAATTAGGATTCTGACCCTAACCTTCAAAATTAAGATTCTGTCGTTCTAGAATAGCAATTACAACCCTCAAAATTAGACTTCTGACTCTTAAGAATCACGGGGGCGTGTGCTCCACTTGCGCCTCTTTTCGCATCGTATAGGGCGAAATGGCAGAGACAAGCATATGCAGAATTAGCCAACGGACGGTGCAAAAACAGCAGTCTGAAGAGCGCCTATTGACGTTGAAACTCCTAATCCCTAGTCCCTATGACGAAATCCCAAACTGTGCGTGACAGGTGACCCTCCTCATCAGCGGCATTGGCGGCTGCGAGTACATGATTGTTTGTCTTTTTAGGGTTTAGGGTTTAGGAGTTTAGGGGCTTGAGGAAAGGATTGGCACTGAGTGCCAACTGGAGCAACTATGGGGAATCCGATTGTTTACACCAAAGCATTGCCATGCACCGCAGGTGTTGGCGCTTGAGGGTTTTTCTCTTAGGGTTTAGTTTGGGTTATAGGGGTTGACCGTTAAATCCGTATGAAACCTTAGCATTGTGGGGCACAAAACAAACCAAACACAAAACAAGTACAATCAAAGTCCAAACATCAATGTAGTAAACTTTAGGGTTTAGGGGAATTAAAAACGACAAATATAGTAATATTCATATTTTAATATGATTTGTTTAATAACTCTTGGTGCTTGGCAGTTTTTCATGTGAAGCCATATTTCGTGTAGATACATAACATCCACATTCACATAGCTTTTTCTGTTGTAGTTTCATTGTAATGGTCTCCTTGTGTTCTTCTCTATACTTCTTATCCACCTCGTGTTTGTGTTCCTTGGTTCTGTCTTGGTATTCATTCCTTTGTGCTTTGCTATGTTCTTTTGTCTCATGATGGTATTGTTTTTTGGTTCGTCCCATAATTTTTCTATTCACGCATGTTGTGTTTCGTATGTGGTGCCCCTCTCGTGCTTCAAGCTCCGCTTTATTGTCGCATGGATACATTTCCATTAATTCAATCCTACAGTCTTCTATACCAAATTCGTGAAACAAATGAAAAGCCGTGTTAAAATTACCATTGTTGTGTAAATATTGTTTGTATTTATCTCGGTGTTTTGTCATTCGCTTTGATAGTTCTTCAACAGTGCTACCAACGTAGCATTTCGTATACTTACTATCCCAAATAGCATATATTTTACCATTCTGGTAACCTGGCATTACTTATATACTTCAAGAAACCTTCAATTACCTTTAAACCTTCAATAATTCAGACCGTAAATAAGCACGGCTCATTCCTTCTACAAAATAGTATTTTTGTCCTAGTTTCTCGTCTATTCTCTCAACGGTGTAAGTATTCTTTGAAAAATTTACTTCCCTTTCTTTTTCGTTAGGTTTTTTCTTAAATATTTAGACTTCATCCCCTTTTTCTAACTCTGGGTACATCCTATTTTTCCTGGCCTTACTGGCTAAATTCAACTTAACTTTTAACTCGTTTGATGGTTTTCGTGCCTCTTTAAGTGTCATTTCTATAGCGGAATGTTTCATTACATTATTATATGTTAACAAAATCTCGTGTATATAATCTATCCACTGGATATTTTCTTTACCCTTTTTTTCGCCACGCTCATCGCGTGATTTCGCTCCGCTCATGTCTGCTTCAACCCTCCTATACAACAAATCTTTAAAAGAGCGTATCGCACGCTCACTAAATTATTATGTGCTCTCGTTATGTGATGATCAATATTCTGTTCCTTAAAAAAATTTGTTTGTATTGCTTCCTTGCTTAGCGCTCCCTCGTCGTCGGTGTAAACAATTTTGGGTTTTTTTCCCCATCTTGTGTATACATTCAATCATACCACTGGCTAGGTCTTCTTCGGTCTTGCCCTTAATGGGTACAACATGCATAAACTTATCAAAAACATCAATCGTTAACATTCCTACTCTAAACTTTTGATTTTCCAAGTCATTTATAAAGAACAAATCAATTGATACTCGTATGCCGAATGCGGTGCAACAAAACTGTTCGTACCCACTGGTCTACGCTTTTGTTCTACATTCTTCTTAAAAGACTCATTGATATCGTCCATTGTTATACTTTTGTCCTTCTTTCTGGCTTCATCTAAGGTGCGTTGTTTACTTCCAAAACCAGCTTTGTCATGATACACCTCATGAACTATTTTCTGTTTCTCGCTCATATAAATATGTAAGAAAAATAATAATATTTTTACAACAACTATTATTTCTCTTCTTCTGGTTCTTCTTCAGGTATCACTGTTATCACCTTACAGTTTTTCATGGCGTATTTCGTTCCTTTCTTTTTACTTCCCAGTGCTTCTGCCTTCTGTTCTGGTGTCAACTTCACGACTGAAATATCTATACCATTTTCGGCTATGTATTTCTCCATCTTCTTTTTCTCCAGATACCTATCTCTTGAAGCCCTTTTCTTATCTAAATGCTCTTTGTCTTCACGCCTTTTATTATATTATAATATAGCCTATTGTACAATGCCAGTTGTTCACGGATTTCCTCTATTGTCATATCTTCAGGTTTCGTCATTTCACTATTAAAATATGTAAAGTATTTATCTTAATATTATACCAATATTTGATATTGAAGCAATATAACAAAAAGTCTTAAGAAAACCACTTAAAGAATGAATATTCTTATTTAATTAATATATATATTGTAAAGTATGACCAAAGCTATACAAAGAAATATCACTGCTTTAGAAGCAGTATACGATAATTATAAAAAACGCTTTAACAGAGCAACCAAGGAAAAAGTCAGAAACATCTTAGACTTATATTCTGAACGCAAGATAGCCCAGTTTACAACAGCCGACAATTTAATAAGAAATTTATCACAGCCAAGACACCAAAGGATAAAGAAAAGGCAGAAAAATAATACAACAAGATTTATGACAAACATAAGGATAAACCCAGACTGGGTGAGAGAATGGAAGAATCAAAGCAAGAAAACAAGAGAACTGGAAGGACAAACCCAAGAAAGAAAACTACCTATTCTGTTCCAGTGATGTTCTATAAATATCGTACTATGCTTGACCAAGGTAAGAGAACCTCCTTTTATGACAAGAATGGTTATCCTTTAGTACCAATATATCATGAGCTTAAAACAGCCAATATACAATCATCTAAATATATTGAAGACATCATAAGAAAGAGGATGTATAGAGATTATGAGGATAAAAGGTTTTTTAAGAAATTGCTTAAGGACCTTATAACAGACCCTGATATACAGCAAGACCTAATGCATGTTGAACATTACATTGCTTGTATTATTATTTATGGCGCGGATGGGGTAGACGGTGATACAGATTTTAACCCAAAGCGTGAAAACCTAAGGGATGCCACTAATGTGAGCATGTATCACAACTTTTTTCAGACCCCTTGAACCCAGAGTATGAGACACTCCAGGAAGCCATTAAAGTTGAGCATTATCAGGACAACGTGTGTTGGATTAGTACCTTAACGGATTATTACAAAAACACCCTTATGGGCGACAAAAAGAGAGAGAAGAACAAATTAACCAGAGAAAGTATTTTAAAACTCGTAAATAAAACAGAAGATGATTTCACAACCAACGGTGCTAGCCTTGACGATATGACGAAGGTGTTTGAACACTATAGGATTCAAGTGAGGGTATATGATGTTTTTGAGAACTTAGTCTATCAGTACGACCCAGAGAAGCGAGACCATCACATACAAACACTGTATGCAATAATCAAGAACAACCACATTTATACTGTGAATGATAATTTAAGTTCCTTGAAGCATATGTTACCAAAGAATTCCAATTATGATATCTTCGTGAAGGCTTCACCAGACTACCATTTAAACGAGAAGTCCACACCAGTTGAGTGTAAAATGATAGCATCATTAGATGACATCAGAAAACACAAGGAAGAAGAAGAATATACCCTAATATATGACAGCAATGATTTAACAAAGTTGTT
Source organism: Symbiodinium sp. clade A Y106 (assembly GCA_003297005.1). NCBI lineage: Eukaryota > Dinophyceae > Suessiales > Symbiodiniaceae > Symbiodinium > Symbiodinium sp. clade A. The sequence goes on along the minus strand of BGNK01001914.1, from coordinate 99,026 downwards.
TTATGAATCCAAACAGGCAGGTTATGAACCACAGGTTAAATTCAGTGGGTGCATCGTCTCTGAGTTGAATTTTAAGTTTTATACCAATAAGAAGCTCATCAAGTACAAGGTCAAAACGCAGAACCTTGTAACAAATTCCATTGATGGGTCTATATGCGTCAGGACAGAAAATATTTATAATAGAATGTCTAAAGCCATGTACGATTTCAACAAAGCACTGTTTAACCCCTTGCATAAATCCTATTACAATGAGGTAGACATGCAAATCTTCAAGGAGTGTAAAACCGTAAACCCAGTAGGCGAAATAAATAAATATCATCATAAGTATTCTGTACAGCGTGACGCTTCGGCAGAAGCCTCACGAGCTAATCGCGTCACCTTTGATAAATACTTTTTTACGACAGGGTCGTGTGTAGAGATAGATGTCCGAAAGGCATTCACGCACGCATTTAATCAGATGACCGAGATACCAGTGTTTACGCAACTTGATGTGTGGAAGCCTTACAAGAAGGAATATAAAATAGAAACATTTCACCCACTAACCTTATACCTAGTTAAATGTACTGGCGAAGCAATGTTTTTCCAACAAAACCTACTGTTTAGTATACGGACAGTTTTTAAAGCATTTACATAAAACTGCAAAATATTATATTATAAAGAGCCTTCTAGAGTTTACAACGTTGATTACAGGAAGATAGTGAATAAACTGTGGGCTACCGAGATATCTGACAGAGCACCGGAGGACATTAAAACCAAGAAGCTAGTTGCGAATGTAAACTTCGGTTTACTGGAAAAGAGTACAAATACATCATCTAAAAGTTATACCTTCAATGGTTTACGGGAGGCATTATATTATCAAAATTTTGTCGGAGGTAGAATAAACAAGTTATCTGTAGAAAAACCAGAGTTGGTTGAAGATGATGAAGAGGAAGAGGCATGGAAAACTGTATATACAGAATTGGACGAGAAATATTACTGTCTGACTGTATCGGATAGGGCTACCTTAAGAAACGGATTTATATACATAAAAGAACTATTATTACAATACCATAATTTTAAAATGTACCAAGATTATTTAAAACTAGTGGAGAATAATGTGGATGCCTGGAGTGTCAAAACAGATGCGTTTGTAATCAGAAGGGAACACCTAAGGAGAGCAAGGAAGGCGCTAGACTTTAACGAAGAGATAGGCGGATATTAACTCTGATGGTGTATCGTGTATACCTTGTCGTTGCAAACGGCAATATTATCACAAAGAAACTAAAACAGTCAAAGAAGATAATAAAATTACAACAAACACTGTAATAGACAAACGAAATACTAAATTTGGTGGTAGAAATGTAAGCCCTAACGAAAATAATATTTTTCAAGCAGAAAATCAGTTAGGTAGTGTTGAAATATGTGATACAGGTTGGAACAATCAACAACATGGAATAACACCAGAAGAAGTAGAAGAACAAGTTGATGAATTAAGAGCAGAAGTGAAAGAGACTAAAAGCGATGTTGAGAAATTAAAAAACAAATTTAAATATAATGGATTAAGATAATCAAAAATTAAAATATAATATGTATTGACAGTGTATAGTCGCATAGCCATACGAGGCTCGTTCCTCGCATCTTTTGAATTCCCCTCTTGGAACTGAAACAGGATGAAACACCCCGAATGTTGCGCCCATTGCTCCTAAATTGTGTGAGACCCAGACATCGTAAGCGAGCAAGAGAAAGGGGAGTATGTTGGAACACTTACATAATTGGTGCTACATAAGATAGCGCCGAGAATTAGTTTTATAATAAAACTTTTGTTATAAAAGTTTTACTATAAAAACTTAATCTTTGTATTAGTATGTGGGTGATAAGCCTGGGTTCAAACAAGATGTCATACTGAGACTAGAAAGGATAGAGAAATTATTAAATGAAAGGTCTACAAGAAGCTTAAACAGAACACCAGATGATGCAACGTATGAAAACAAAAAGAATGCATATTTGACTAAACTGAATAACAAGGACATTTTACAACCAAAACCTACAACCCTTGAGTATTACAAGATAAAGTATGACGAAGAGACGAAAACCTATTCATAATATTATCGTCTAATAATAATGAGTGCATTAGATGATAATATTGCTGTTGAGTTTCCTACGGGCAGTGATTGTAAAACACAGTATATGCAATGTATCATATGTAAACAAATAAAATACACAGATGAGTTTGTGACAAAACATTCCAAAAGGATATACAATAAAACTTGTAGGACTTGTTTAAATAATAATGAAGAATCAAGGCTTAAAGAGAAGGAATGAGCGCAGGTAGTTTTCTTATGGAAGGTTTCTTAAGAAAAAGCACTTAAAGAAATAACATCTTAATATATTATAGTGGAAATGAGTGACAGTGAATATGAAAGTGAGAATGAATATGAAAGTGAGAGTGAGTATGAAAGTTCATCTGATGATGAAACTGAAAATATTTGTTATGAACTAAAGAAGTCCAATTATTTTAAAAACTGTACTTCATGTAGACAAGTTAGGACCAGACAACAAATCTTACTAGGTAAATGCGATGCCTTACATGATTTACCACACATGATCACAGACTATTACGGCTGTGATAAATGCTGTAAGTTAAGGAACTTATTTGATGATTACATCATTCCTTTTACTAAATTATGTAAATATCCAGAACATGATGAAGTTCATAAAATAATGCAAGGTGATGTTCTAAAGGATAAATATACACTTAAGGTACACCTTGAAATGAAATCAATGTATGAACACCTAGATAAGTTTGAATTTTATAAATGGCATCAGGAAAAAAAGCAATATTACAATGACACTTTATGTGGTTATGCTGATTATTATCAAATGGTATATCATATTTTTCTTAAAATAATATATCATTTAAAAAGCTACGCCGATGATAATATATCTTTTGAAATATTGTATTCAGAAGAAACAACAGAGTTCTTAAATTATATGATAGTGCAAAATTCTAATTGAGCGTAACATAGTCTACCAATGATAATTTCATAATAAAATTAAATTATTATTGAATGCCCCACCCCCCTACCCATACTATGCCCCATAAAATGAATAAACCTAACCTTGCCCATTTCGGGATGTTACATCACCTGATAAATAGGATGAGATAGAGTATTTTAAGGATAATGAGCTACTAGTTGTGATTTATGTATATATATATGTTCACGGTGATGTAATACCCCAAACTGGGCAAGGCCTACCCTAACTTTTAGTACCATACACTACAAGGCAACATAACACAACGCAATACAATACATACGGTCCAATCCATACATACTACACAACACGTAGATGCATACACTACATGGCATGACATGACGATACAACAAACACATTACCTGGTCTTCCACCAAGTTAGTTATACCACACCACATCACATTGCATCACACTGAATTACATTACAGTGCTTTCATTACATGCATACCTACATACCTACATACATAACCACGCACACTCACGGGGATAAGTACATGAATATTGATAGACATACACATGTGTACACCTACGCACATGCATGCGTACTTGTACAAACATGGGCAAATAGACAGGTGAGCAGATAGAAAGACAGACAGATAGACAAACAGACAGGTAGATAGACACTTGTGGATACACAGATAGATAGATAAATAGATAAATAGATAGATACTTAGATAAGTAGTAAAGGGACAGATGACAGATAGATAGCTAGATAGATAGATAGACAGGTGGATAAGTAGATAGATAATTAGATAGGTAGATGTTTGCAGCTGTCCACGTTTGTAGCGCTGGCTTTACCCGAACCTTGAGAGCGCCATGCGTTTTTGAAACCATAAGTAAGTCTTGATGCCATACTGTATCATTACACTTTCCGAAACTGCACGTAAGGATTGGAATCGATCCCTTGTGCTATAAGGTTGCGATGTTCGATCCTGCAGTGCCCCATGTGAAGAGTAAGCTCCAGTTTGCAATGCGCAGGCTTCACCAGCCAGGCGCTGCTGATCAATGATTTTGCTCGTTGCTTGCAGGGTTTTGGGCATTTATTCTGATTCTGTGCATGTAAGTGGGGCCACTCTCTGACCGGATGTAATTGGGTAATTAGACGTGCTTCCTTGCCTGGCAGCGCCGAGTGTGAGAGGCGAAACGCTGGCCTCGGTGGAAGCATATTGCTCAAGGAGTCGCAGTAATCGAGCCCGATTTTTCTGGCCGATGGGGCTTCCTGGAGCGCTTGGCTTGCTGAAGCTTGAGCAGCCGTGGCATGCTGGCGAACGAGTGCTTCAGAAGAAGCAGGGCACCGTCCACTCTTCCGATGAGATGGGGCCGCACATCTATCACAGAGTCATTCCTGAGTCGTGGAGGGACATGGTCGGCCCGCAGCCGCATTTCATGGTCAGTTTCTTCGATCCTGACACAAACGCCAGCTGGTCCTCTCTCATCTTCGCGCGACCGGGTTTTGCTGACTGCGAGACCTCTGACGGAACTCACATCGATATTGCTGCTGCCCTTGACCCGCGGGATGCAGCAGCAACTTCTGGGATGATGAAGCCAGGGATTATGGTCGGTGCGGTTGCCATCGACTTTATGTCGCGACGGCGGAATCGCTTCAATGGAGTCATTAGACAGGTCCACAAAAATGGGCACTTTTCGATTCGGATCCGCCAGGCCTTCGGAAACTGTCCCAAGTACATCACACGGCGCAGAGTTCGGAAGATGGGCAAGAATCTCGAGTTTGCCACCGAGCCGGTGATGGAGGCATCCACGGTCGGCAAGTTGGAAACTGCCATCATCACAAGTGCAGATAACATGTACTTTGGGACGGGCACGGCAGAGCATGGAGCTGACATGAACCTTCGTGGTGGCTCTCCAGGATTCGTGCGCGTCCTGCACGGTGGAAGCACCATCTGCTGGCCAGACTACACAGGGAACGGATTCTACATGAGCCTCGGCAATGTGCAGTTGCAGAAGTTTGCCAGTCTGGTGTTCGTGGACTGGGACGCCACAGGCCATGGTGTTCAAGTCGCCGGAAGCGTGTGCACGGTTGAGAGGTCAGAGGTCGTGGATGCAGAGCTGCTGAGAGTCTTAGGCGAGGAACCGCAGGCCTTGAGACTAGTGGTGATGTCGGTGAAGAGTCTCCGCTCCATCCCGCGATACAGCCCTCACGTCTATGAGAAGGTAGAGCTGAGCCCGTACAATCCCCGGCCAAAGGCATTGGGGCCGGAGTACCTGGCAGTTCTGCAGTGGGTGCGCCAAGAGTCCCGGGATGTCAGGACCTTTGAGTTTCAACTGGCACCCCTTCCCAAACCAGGCTCCATTGTCTTGAAGCCCGGGCAGCATGTCCGGCTTGCGCTGCCCGCGCTAGGGACGGCAGCTTCGCCAGCCGAACGAACCTGGACGGTGACTTCGTCGCCCCAGTGGCTTGCAGAACATGGTCGCTTCCAGATCTCAGTGAAGCTGAAGCGTGGCGGCCTGGCATCGACATGGCTGCACAAGCTCAGCCGCGAGGAAATGAAGGGAGCCAACATTCACTTTCTTGGCTTCTCCGGTGAATTTGGCCCACAACTTGACCCCAGCAGCGGGGAGCTTCGCAGCCAGATCGCCATGCCACGGCATGCCGTGTTCTTGACAGCTGGGATTGGCTTGACCCCGGCAGTGGCGGCTCTTACCGCGATTGCAGAATCGGGGCCCCGTCCTCAGACTCTCACAATCTTCTACTCAGTTCGTGAGCTCTCAGAAGCGGCTTTCTTGGAGCTGCTGGCGTCAGCTGGTAGGACTTTCGTGCAGTTGCGCATCACTTATCGAGTCATACTCCTGCTGACCGGGCCGGATGCGTCGAAGGAGAGGAGGAAGCTGGAGGGGATGCTGAGGCAGAACTCCATCAGCTCCGTCCAGGTTGAAGCCGGCAGGCTGTCGACGAAGGTGTTGACAGATCACCTGCCAGCCAAAGCCATTCAACCCCAAGAGACCATCGAAGCCTTCATATGTGGCCCAGCAGGTTTCGACTCTGCTGCCAGAGACATGTGGACTGCTGCAGGCTTCTCTTCCTCGGCAATTCGTTCAGAAAGCTTTGCATACTGAGCTTCCTGGTTTTTCCTGGAGCCTTCTAAACTCCACGCCCAGGCTTCTGCGGAATGGTAGAGTCGGTATACATGTACAGATGCGTGGCCGAGCAATTGCTCACTTTGTTTCCGTACATACTGCAGGCGAGCCAAAGTGGCGGCAGGATGCTGTAGAAAGTACAGAGAGAACCTGTTTGTCCTGCAGCGCGAAGGCTTGACCTTTGCGCACAGGCGGGCTACACGTGCCTAGTTCCGAAAAGCCATCAAAACCAGCCGCTCTTTGCAGTGTGGGGTTGCGTACCATGGAGGTCTGAACATGTCTGATTATTTTGTACAGAGTAATTCGCACTGCCAACTTATTGTCCCTGGGCATTTCGCCAGCAACCCTTCGGGCAAAATTTCTCAATTCCTTGCCTTGTGGAGAAGTCTTTGCAGAAAGGGTGTGTTCAGGGCTTAGGGGTCCAGGGCTTGGGTTCGTCCACTGCTCTTCTTCTTCTCAGTTCATTCTAAGATTCTTCCTACCACCGCCATTGTTGCGGATGACTTGATTTTCCCTGCCTTGTAGTCTTCTGGCTTTAGGGCTGCGCTCCGGGTGACTTCAGAAACGGAGCGGTCCTTCCTTGAAAGGTCGTATCTTTGGCGTCTGTATAAGGCTCCCTGGTTCAAACCTTAAACCGTAGCCCTTCGGATGGAGGTCTGCACCTGGTGCAGAGGCGGCTTTGCAGAGCTCGGTTCCTCAGAGTCTCAGAGAACCTCGTGCCGGTCTAGCGTTCAGCCAGTGTAAAAGCTGTAGAGTAGTTGACTCTCGGCACATACATCTAGGGCTTACAGCCATCTTGAGAGTAAAGTTGCGTCCCAGCACATGAATAAAGAGAGAGCCCCAGGTTCAAGAAAATGGTGTAGGCTTTCTTCATTGCTGCTTCACTGGTGATCCTGTTCCCGGGAAACGTGCCGAAGGCATCACGAGTAAAACCGCCAAATGCTGACCGCCGCCGTTTGAGTCAAGCGTGCCGATGCGAAAGTGGTACGTGTCCTTCGCGGTACCGGTCCTGAAACAGCTTGAAACCAGTAAGCTACTATGGGCACTGTTTGCTACACCACTGATCCTGGAAGTTCCTCTTTCATGCAGACGATGAAAAAAGCCCTCCAAGTCGGCACCACCTCAGCCATTCATGTAGGCACTTCGGCCATCTCTGGGGGGTTTCGCAAGGATGGCAAAGCGGCATCATGAGCAAGGTGACCGTCTCAGGCAATTATCGTGCCGTAAGCTGGAGCTGTTGGCAGAAAGTTCAGTATTCTGCCTCAACCCTTACATATAGTCCACAGCAGCCCGAAAGGAACCCTGTAAGGAATCCTCCACGGAACCCTTTTTAAGGGAATCCCTAAAGTAGCCCTACTCTAGTCATTCAGGCCCCGCAACAGGCTTTCCGCTCATGCGCTCCCGCCATGTGCGCTTTATCGCTCGACGGAGATTCGGCCGGCTTCGGGAGGCTGGTTTAGGGTCAGGGGGTTGAGAGTTGAGGGTTTAGGGCTTAGGGCCGGGGGTTGAGAGTTGAGGGTGGAGTGTTTAGGGCTTAAGGGTTTAGGGTGCATGAGTGCTGAGCCTCCGTGTTCCTCGGACATTCAGGCGATTGGAGTCTTGGAGATGATACGGGAGTTTCCGAAAATTAGGGGTACCGGGGTACCTTGTTTTGGGGTCTTCAGAAAAAGGATCCTACTGTTTAGGGTACTATATTAGGGTCCCATATTTTGGGAAACTCCCATACTTCTTGCCATGGTCTGAGCGTCAGCACNTACCTTGTTTTGGGGTCTTCAGAAAAAGGATCCTACTGTTTAGGGTACTATATTAGGGTCCCATATTTTGGGAAACTCCCATACTTCTTGCCATGGTCTGAGCGTCAGCACCAAGATGTACGGGGAGTTTCCGAAAATTAGGGATACCGGGGTACCTTGTTTTGGGGTCTTCAGAAAAAGGATCCTACTGTTTAGGGTACTATATTAGGGTCCCATATTTTGGGAAACTCCCATACTTCTTGCCATGGTCTGAGCGTCAGCACNTACCTTGTTTTGGGGTCTTCAGAAAAAGGATCCTACTGTTTAGGGTACTATATTAGGGTCCCATATTTTGGGAAACTCCCATACTTCTTGCCATGGTCTGAGCGTCAGCACCAAGATGTCACTGCTGTTGTGCTTGGCTTATGGCGAACTATCATCGTGAACAGCCTGGCTCGCGGTGCACATTACCAATATTGCACCTGTGTTGCCTGCCCAAATTGCGGACGGGTACCCTGTGCGTCAGGAAGGAGCAAATTGTGGGCACTTGGACATATTGTAGAGGCCTCAGACACGCCCCCGGCAGAAAACTCGAAAGAAGCGAACAGAAATCATGGAACGTTGTTCTCCAGGCGGAAACCTCACCAAAGCCGAGTCATTCAGTCGCCGGACGCGGAATGGGCCAGCCGAGCTTTCTATTATAGTGGGTGCCAGCCGAAACCGGGTGCACATTAACAACGGCAACACCGCGGCAGCCAAACGTGGTCCCCCTTAGAGTATTAGCTCGCACGTCCGGCCCGGACTTCAGTCCGGGTGTAGACCTAAACTTGGTGGGACCATGTTGGGCAGGCGAGCAGCAATGCTGGCGCAGACAAGCCTCTTGCACGGTTAGATGTTGTTTTGCTGCAGTTTCAATGCAGGCTTCGATGCTTCTTGTCTGCAGTTCTAGATGTTAGTCCTCCGTTAGCTCAGTGCTACCATGTGACAAACTCAGAAACCTGAGTGCAGAAGTAAGCCCAGACATAGCTTTCCATACCTTCATGACTTTCCTGCTGGCTCGAGTACCTAGTCATGGGTCATCATTCCCAGACGTGCAACAAAAGGTGACAACTCCCGCACGGGCAAAAGAAGTATCCAAGATAAAAATCGGACTTACCCTTCTTGAAACCCAACATGACCCCTTAGGCCTAAGCCTGAACACCCTGGCACCTGCTGACCTCGAGGCCATCTGAGACCCTGAGCCCCAGCACCTTAGACACCACAAGCTTTAGAGTTAGAGCCTTGGATCCTGGAAGCCCGCGGAGCCGCTGCGTTTGAGCCATGGTCCTGCGTCTCCTGAGATGGCGATGATACGGCCAAGGCCGGGTCAGTTGCAGGAGTACAAATCTTCTGGTTCTTGATACCAGTGTGGTGATTATGGTTATGAAAAGATCGTTGCTACTTCTGTTCCGAGTCTGGTCATCACATTGTCGTCATCTTCTTCAGTACTGTTGTTACGAAAGCTCCTTCTCCCACTATCAGTCTTGCAGCTACTACTCCGTTCCTTCTAACTTGTTGTTACGTGTCGAAATTTGCGTTGTTCATTCTTGAAATGTATACCATTTAGTACTGCTACCGTTGCTGCCTTTGGAGTTACTGTCTTTTGCATGCATGTCCGTGACATCTCATCTGTGCAGTTGTGATGACAACGATGACAGTGACTCATGTTGTAAGGCTTCGGTATGGGTACAAGTTACCAGTCTTATTCTTGCTTGGAGCTATTACTACTTTCTTTCGCCTTCTTGCTGCTACTATTCCTTCCTTATCCTTGCTGCATGTGGCTGGACTCCCAGGGACGCTGGAGCCGCCCTTTTGTCAAAAAAGAGGCTCTAGTATTCTAGTTTCCGAATCATGAAACCCGTATCGCTCGGAGCCGCCACAATCCCTAAGATCCCCACACCATACGGATGTCTGAGCGTTGCACCCGAAGCCCTTCCCAACGTCTAACATGTTTAAGCTCCGCAGGCAGCATCGCCCCGCTGTCTTGGCCGTCACCAAGTCCAAGGGGTCGATCCTTACACCGAAGGCGCGTGACAAAGAAAGAATAAGAACGAATGAGCACAAGCACATGTATGTATGTATGTATGTATGTACGTATGTATGTATGTATGGATTTATTCCCGTGTGTACTTATGTGTATGTGTGTGTATATCACGACATAGGGAAGGCTGCCTAGCGCTTCGGCAGCGCAGCAGAAGCGCTGCAATTTTTGAAGATTCACGGAAGCCAGCGTTCCAGAGTCTGTAGCATCTTGCCTTGTAGTGTTAGCCGATGACGCTGCCGAGCCTGTCTGCAAGCGCGATCCAGACTTACTTGCGACACACAAAGTTGAGGAAGGAGCCTGACACCCAAACTCCTGATTAACTTCTGAGCATGTCGCCAGGCTACCTCGGACTCGGCAGTCTTCGACTTGCGCGACATCGAGCGGCCTGGCTTCGACCTCCGAAAAAGCTGCGGATGCTTCCCCGAATACCACTCCTGCTGCTTCTATTCTATTGCTGCTACTACTTCTTGTTTTACCATCACCACCACCAGTCACTACTGCTAACTCCTTCGTGTTTCCTTCAGCTAACTGCTGTGTCTAATTGATACTAGAACCGCCACCACAACTCTAGGCGTTGTAGTTACAGTCACGGGTGGTCCTGGCAATGCTAGAACAAGCTGTCAATCGGCTTCTTTCGTTCTTTGCTTCATGTCGTGCTTGCTCGCAGTTTGCTCTCGCCCTGGCTGCTGCCGTTGCTTGTATTGCTGCTGATGCTGCTGCCGCTGCTCTGTTGTTGTTGATGCCGCTGCTGTTGATGCTTTTTCTTGTCTTGTCTTTCTGTTGTAGCTGTTGCTGCTGTTGCTGTTGCTGCTTTTGATCTTGCTCTTGCTGGTGGTGGTGCTGTTGCTGTTGTTGTTGTTGTTGCTGCTGTTGTTGTTGGGTTGTTGTTGTTGTTGTTGCTGCTACTGCTGCTAATGCTGTTGCTGTCGCTGTTGCCGTTGCTGTTGCCGTTGTTCTTGCTGTTGGTGCTGATGCGGATGTTGTGCTGCTGTTGTTGTTGTTGCGGTTGCTGTTTCTGCTGTTGTTGCAGTTGCAGCTGCTGCTGCTCCTGGTGTTGTTGTTGCTGTTGATGTGCCGTTGTCGCCGTTGCTGTTGTTGCTTCTGCTGCTACTGTTACAGTTGCTGCTTTCATCGTTGGTGTTGTCACAGTGCCTGCTGCTGCTGCCGCTGTTCTGCTGCTGCTGTTGTTGTTGTAATTATTCTTGCGGCAGTTCTTATTGTTGCTTTTGCCACTGTTGCTGCTGGCGCCACTGCCGCTTCTGGGTTGCTCACGGGGTTGCGCAGTCAAAAATCTGAAAAATAAATAGAAATATGTAGAGGTTATTGTTTGCGTGCAGTATGTTTTTGCATGCAGAGGCAAGAGTCACGAACGTATAGCTTCTTTCTTCGGGCGTCGTATTTTCATGTTGTGCTGAAGATCGGTCGTTCCGAAGCTGTGCCCGCAGTCTCCTGAGCCGCCATTAATTGAATCGGAACCTTCTTAGTCTTCGATAGTAACTCCATCTGACAGGCGTAAACTAATTCCGGATATCCCTTCTCCCAGGAACTTGGATGAAGACGAGGCACAGGACTTGGCCGCCGAGCGCCTCAAAGAGTGGCCCGGTAATGAGTTCGGTCCGGAGCAACGAGCAAGCATATTCCCCTGTCGTCCCAAAATAGTTAGACGACAACATACAAGCAAAGCCCTGTTCGAAGAATAGATTTGGGCCCTTGCCCCCAAGTTCAACCGAGGCTTCGGATCTTCAGATGTTGCTGCTTACGACGTTTAGTGACAAGTTTAGTGTGTCTCTGGGGAGATTGTGACAGGGTAAATCTAGGCCCCACCCCTTGCGGGTTCTGGGTTGTGATTTGGAAGGTTCGGTTGGCCGAGGTTTTGTGGAGGTTGTCAGGCAGGCAGCATTGGGTTTAGGGCTCTCGCGTGCATTTTCAGGGATTTCAGTGTTGGCTTGGGAAGGTGGGAACAGCATCTTCAGGAGGCGCTGAAATCTGGAACCCAAGCTGGAGCCGAAAGCTTCCGACGCCTGAAGCTGACTTGACCGGCGTGGCTGCCCGTGCCGCGCGTCAGACTAAGGTTCTGCAAAGAATGCTGTGGCTCTGTGCTGCGCGCTTGGGCGCATGCGCTTTGCCTTCATTCAGTCGCCTGTTGCACTTGCAGCCCCTTCCCTTCCACAGCTTGCCAACTTGGCTAAAGTCTTGAGTCGAGTTGCAGGTCTTCGACAGCAACAATGACCAGCGAATCAGCAGAGTGGAGTTTCAGAACGGCATGCGCAAATTGGGCTTCCCGGTATGCAGTAGCAAACCTCAAAGCCCAGCCTGTCGTGCAGATCTTGCAAGTTAATCAAAGCAGTGCATCGTAGGTTCGTCCTAGCCAGGCGGGAGGCAAAAAAATCAAAGCAGTACCGGATGACTTCAGCGGGCTATTCTTTTCACTACCGTACGCGAACTGTTGAAGGCCAGAGGTCTGAGGTTGCATAAGACAAATACTTTCCTCCGAATCACAACTTCAGTGACAGTGATACGGCCAGCCCGTTTCATGAGAGACTCTGAGCTTCATCGCACTTCACACGGCAGCTGGCAAACAGGGCTGACAGTTTAGGCACCGCCTGCCGCGACAGGCTACATGGGCGACACTTTCAAGCTCTTCAACCTCTTGGACAAAGACGCATCTGGCGAGATCACTCTCGAAGAGATTGATTTTGACAGCGACAGGACCATGGAATGTAGATTGCTGCTACTACATGGTACAACAATAGTACGACGACGATGCTGCTACATCAACAGCAGCAAGAGCAGCAACAACAACAACAAGTGCTGCCGGTGCTACGACTACCAGTGATGCTAGTACCACTGCTACTACGACGACGACTACTGCGACGACTACTACTGTTGCTCTTTTCTCTCCCGCTCTCGCTCTCTCCCTGGCTCGCCTCTTTCGCTCTCTCGGTCGCAGTGGTCGGTGTCCGCCTAGCGTTCGGCGAGCTGTGCTTGGCTGCGGGGGGGCAGTGCCATTCGTTTGAATGGCCCAAGAGTGGAAAGGAATCGTTCCGCTAGAGCAGCAGAAGGAGGCAACACTTGGTGAGGTGTGGAAGAGATGCGTTCTACAGTTGATACTTCTTCCACTACTATACTAGTACTGCTGCTGCTGAAATCAGTTTTGCTGCTGTTTTTGCTGCGACCGCAGCTTCACGCTCCTTCCGCCTCCACAACCAACATGACTGCTGCCACAGGCAGCATTGCCAGAACGACTAGTCTGACAGACAGCAGAGCAGGCGCGACTTCGCGAGAACAGCTAACAGAGGTTTGAACCACATAGTACATGACTGCCACATCCAGTAATGGTACGAACAGCAATAATAATCACAATATGACACATACACACGTATGTCACACATAAGCGTAAATTCACACACGTACATATATATATATATAAGACACTTATACATGTTATACATGTTATACATGTTATACATGTTTACATGTATACATGGGTATGTATACATGTATGTATGCAATGTAAGAGTCACTGTTAATGTTTGGCAGAATCAATGCATCTGCTGCTGTAGTGAGCTTGCTGTTCGAAATTTCGCCCGAAACGTATGTAATAAGTGTAATTGTGTATGTGTGTATGTACGTATGTATGTATGTATGCAAGTATGTATGTATGTATGTATGTATGTACGAAGGCATGTATGTATGTATCCGTAGCCATTTTGGCTCAAGGCCCGAGACAATGTAGCTCCCATCAGGTAGCGGCCCCCTTGCTCTTGTGTGGGCTTTGTAGTTTCAGAGATGAAGCCTGGGGGGCAACCATGGACATTCCTGGATCTTCATTTTGATGATACGTTACTGTGTACTGCCTGAATTGCCTTGTACTATGTGTCCCTCCGACCCTAAAGGATTTAGGATGCTGAGGTGCTGATTTTTGTGTTAATGCTGTGTATGCCTTGCCTTGCGCTAGGCTGCACAAGCAACAACAAGGCTGAAGGGGTTTCTGCGGGCACAAGCAGCAACAAGGCTGTAAGTGGTTTCTGCGGACCGGATTTGCTTGAATTATGAGCTGATCTTGACAATCTTCAACTGTTGCAGTTGCGCAGCGCGGAGCTAGAATACTGGAGATGGACCCTTGCCTGGAGAACCGGCCCTGCAAACCCCTGCTTATTTGCACAAGGGGCTAGCGGACAGGAGTCTGTCATTTGCAGCAAGGTGATCTGGTGAAAAGAGTTTGTTCGAAACTGGACATGCTTTATGAAGCTACGCAGGCCTTCTACAGAAGTTGCTGGGGCAAGCTCGGAGCAAGATTCGTGAAGTCATGTTCATGTGCATGTGAGCAGATGGCAACGTCAAGAGACAGAAATTGGCTACGTACAGGCTGTGAAATGGCACTGGTCTCAAGCCAGGGTGCAAGCTGACTTCGTGCGAAAACCTATGGGCTACCTTAGGGTGTTGGTGGACCACTGTATTCAATCAATCCTGAAATACTGGAGTCTGAGTTTGAGTATGCTCTCAATGGAACCCACTCGGTGGTAGGCCAAAGTGCCGAAAGTCGACTTAACTCCTCAGAACCCTCGCCTGAGCCTCTCGAGTGCGAGTGCCAAAAATGTATGTATGTATGTATGTATACACATGTATGTATGTGTATATACACGTAAATTTGTATACATATGTATATATATATATACACATACATACTATATGTATACATATGTACGAAGGCGAGTAGACATTGCAAGAACCACGGTTGGCGACAGTAGTAATGGCATCATGGTTTTGTAGGGTAGTTGTCAAGAGACCAGCATGGTCGCGATAAGAACAGTAGTAGCAGTCCTTTAGCACGCCCTATCCATATGTGCAACTAGGCAAAACCCGAGCAGGTCCTAGCGTGTGCCTCACATAAAACCTTGCCGAGATTAGAAGTGAATGTCCTCATCGGAAGGAAGTGGCGGCAGTTTCGGAAGTTCTGTGTGAAACGCTTCTCCAGCTCGGACGACTTCCTGCAGCATCTCGGCCCAACTTCTGCATATGGGAATTTGAGGGACTGTCCCAAGCATGCGAGGAAGGACCCAGACTCATTGTAGCTGACGTGATACAAAGCCGCACCTCTTTGTAACGTTTGGCCTTAACGCTTAAGGGTTTGGGATAAGGGACCATGCCCACTCACAGGACGAGTACCGTTCCACAGGAACATGCCACACGTTAAATCTTCAAGGCTCAGACGCCAGACACCGGCGGCCTTGAGCAAGTAAATCGCACCCATGAGACATTCCAAGAGTGCGAGTGGCCATTTGGGCGGGATAAGGTCTATTCGCGGCAAAGGCAGGAGGTAGAGGAAGACAGGTCAATGCGCGTTCCTGCAGATAGAAGCCACAGGGATCGAGCACCCCACGTGGCCGTGGTGCGCAAACACCAGCAGAACTTGGGGGACGAACCTCTTAATCGTCTGAACATGCACAGCCGTTTCTCGCAAATCCACGGACTGACGCTTACATGATTCCACGTCGCTGTGCCTTGGATCTGCTGCATCTCGGAGCGTCGTGGAGTTTGGCATCCTCGAGTCCTAGAGGCCTTTTTTGGTATTTATGTTTCGGTGCTACAGTGTGGGGTGGCCGTTGCAAAGGCCGAACATCAGCGCGCCTTGCATAGCAATCCGCCGTCATGCTAGCCGGGATATGTCTTCCATCAGAACTTCAATTGACCGACCAATCTTCGCTTAGTTTGGATACGATTGATAAATAGCAGGGGCGTAGGGTCCCTGTTCGTGGATTGAACTTGCACCCCCCCTTCCCGGGCCCCCCTAGCCAGAACCGCGCATTTTCACCAAGCTCTGGGACCAAATCCAGCCTGCTCCCGAACCCTAAACCCTAAACTAGCCTCGCCTATTAACCGGGCAGGAAGGAAAAGAGGCGACAAAACACAAAAAAAAACTAACCTCGCCCGGCTTGCCCCAATTGTGACTGCTGAAAACCCCTAAACTTCAGAAGATCCGTAGCCATGCGAGAGGGACAAACCCTAAAGTTTCCTCCGCCTTCGGGCATGGATGCCCAGGCAACTTTCCGCTTTGGCCACCGCCATGGAGCAGCTTAGATCGAAGTTAAGGTTTGATATATGTCTTAAGCTTAGGGTTGGGATATGGTAATTTCAGCATCATCTGCAAGTTTTCGTGTGGCATCATTCGGTGCTAACCTTTGTCTGGCATTCCCTTATCCCTGTTCCGGGTTGCAATTGTTATGGCACGGACTACTCGCTAGACACTGCTTCTTTATGCTGCCCCCGACTAATGATTCATTGCAACCCCTGCTTAAACCCGTAGGACAGTTACCTTTATCGGAAACGAGCCTTATACAACCCTGACAGCCTTAAAGAACCCCTATAGTGACCCTTATACCGCCCTTACAGCCTTCATGAACCGCTATAGTGAGCCTTATACAACCCTTACAGCCTTAAAGAATCCCGATAGTGACCCTTATACCACCCTTAACGCCTTAACCCTAAACCATCTACCCTGACCCCTAAACCCTTAAACCCTTAAAGCCTTAAAGCCTTAGCCTAACCCTACGACCTCCTCTCGCCCAGTGACCTTTCGATTCCGGAGACCAACAAGAAGAAGCCAAGGGTCGAGGCGCTCTCCAAGGCCCGGGTGCTCGCGTTCGGTTCAAGGTAGCCGAAAGTTGAAGACCCTACCTACCAATTCATCTATCATCTGTCTATCTATCCATCTGTTTACCGATGTATATCACTCTTTTGACTTTCTTCAGCAATCAATCACTCAATCTTTCTATCTACCTCCCTGTCTAGCTGTCTATCTGTCTATCTATCTACCGAGCCATCTCTAAATCTCTCTGTATTATGTCGATGTCGCCAGTTTCCAATGGCTCGGCTTGCAGGTCAAGTTTCGGGTTTAGGGTATGGGGTTGAATTGATGTTGATTTTGCGACTTTGAGGCTTGCTGATCGGAGTGGGGCGATTCTCAAGCCAAAGAGAGAGACGTGGAATACTGGTCTTAAATCATTGTTGCGATTCGTGCACCCTACCAGTCAGCAGTTGAAACTCTCTGTGGCATAATACCGCTTTTCTCGTCTCCAGTCACCCGGGACCCCCCCCCCCCCC
>BGNK01001914.1:0-81837 GCA_003297005.1 Symbiodinium sp. clade A Y106 | reverse complement strand
ACCGGAGTGCCAAACAACGACAACAACAACAGCAGCAGCAACAGGCCACAGCAACAGCAACAACAACACCAACAGCAGAAACAGCAACAGCAGTAGCAACAGCAACAGCAACAGCAACAACAGCAAGGAAAAGAAGAACAGCTACAGCAACAACAACAACAACCACAACAACAACAACAACAACAACAACAACAACCACAACCACAACCACAACCACAACCACAACCACCACCACAACCACAACGACAACGACAACGACAACGACAACGACAACCACAACGACAATGACAATGACAACGACAAAGAAACAACGACAACAACACCAGCAACAGCAACACCACCACCACCACCAACAACAACAACGACAACAACAACAACACCACCAGCAGCAGCATCAACACCACCACCAACAACAACACCAACAAAAACCACAACAACAACAACAACGACAGCAACAACAACAAAACCGAAAACAACAACAACAACAACACCAACACCAACACCAACACCAACACCAACACCAACACCAACACCAACACCAACACCAACACCAACAACANCCGGAACCTGGGAACCCCAAACCCGGAACCCGGACCCGGAACCCCCGGAACCCGGACCCGGGAGGCCCGGAACCCGACCGGGCCCCGGAACCCGGGACCCGGAACCCAGAACCCGGAACCCGGGGCCCGGACCCCTTCGTGCAAGAAAAACGATATCCCCCAGGTTGGGGGTTAGAGCTTCATTAGGCGAAGAAGCCTGCGCAGTCATGTATGCCGTGTGTAGTCACGAAAGTATGTAGCGAGCAAAGCACAATATCATTATCTAACACAGGCTGTCTATCAGAGCCCAGACAAAAAAACTTGTCGGTGGGATCTCCCAACCTTGTTGCTTCGTTTGTTTGAAAAGGGGACCATAGGATATCCAGAAACTTATGGTTTTTGTTTAGGTGCATTTCTGGGTCCCTAGAAGCTTACTCCGTAGTATAAGCTTACTTTCAATATTCGACCTATTTGCTTTGTGCCGAACAGGTCGAGTTCCTCCTTGGCATGATCAACTCGGGTTGGCCCGGGGAAGACAGGGTGGCTTCGCTGGCATTGGGAGGGGAATGGGGGGCTGGAGGTTCTGGCCTCGGGGGTTGAAAGGCTTGGCTGTTCCCCGCAATGGGCATGCGATGTGGGTTTGAATTGAGACCTGAAGTATCTCTTCTTCTTACATGCTGCGTGGCTGCCCGGCTTGTTGCCAGGACCTCGACGAAATCTGGATCACTTTGCGAGATGCCACCGACGAAATGCTGCGCCATGCCGAGCGTGACGGGCCAGGAGACGTGACGGCTGTGAACCCCGCGAGCCTTAAATCAAAGAAGATTAGCCGCCAGGCAACAGTGCCCCACACTCTGTACTTGGATCTAATTCCTCACTATGTTAAGCTGCTTTCCAGCCAAATCTTGGCCTTTTTGAGCCCAAGGGCGGATACAGGTTCCAGGCGATTCCTGTTCCATGCAGAGCAACACGGGCCTGTTGCAGGACTCGATTGGTTTGGCATCGAGCTGAGGCAAAGGACAAAACAGAGGGAATCGATCTCATCGGAGTCAATTGGGTATTCCTGTCCCTTGAAGCAGTACTCTGATCCCCAGTACAACCCTGCTGATGTGTATTTCTGGCAGAAGAAAGTAGCCAGCACAATGCTCGGCGGCACTGGATATGTGTCTCCACGAACTCCCAACAGAAAGGGCCTTGGGCCTTTGATGTGCGCTGTATACACATACTGACATATGTGTTTTTGTATGTGCGCATTTATGTATATATATATATATATGCCCTGTACATACGCCATGTCCACTCTAATGCATGCATGCTTGCGTGCATGCCTGCATGCATACCTGCATGATCATGCATGCGTGCGAACAGTAACTTAATATAACATAGCAAAATAAAGTATGACATACTGTGAGATCATGTACAGAGAGAGCCGGCAGATGCAGCGCGCGAGAGAGAGAGACAGAGACGGAGACGGAGAGAGTGATGCAGATCAGAAGCCGATGTCCTTCCTTGCCGAAAATTCCGAATATCAGGCCCTCCTGGTGAGGTGGGGGACCCTTTTCCCTACTAGTCCTTCTCCAGCCTTAGAACATGAATTGCAGACATGGCCGTTGCGGAGCCTGTGCCAGGCGAGCGAAAAAGAAAAGAATGGCAAAGCAGAAGTCGCAACAGTGGTTCGCCCCCGGCCTGCAGATAGGGGCTTGTGTCCAGATCCCACGCCATGTTTGCCGCACCGTTTTGGTCGGCTCATGTTTGCGAGCTTGTAGTCCCAGAGCCCAAAGCCCTGGTGAAGCTGCTCTCAAACAAGGCGCTGAAGTCTCGGCAAGGCACCAACCCTTTCGTGGTGGCGAAATGCTTCGAAAACTTCAAAACGTGTCTTGGCATAGCATGAGTTCGACCAGCCTGGTGGTTTCGATCTAGCCTCGCCCCAAGCGATGTCTTCGGTCTAGGTGTAGCGCTGCTGGCTTCGTGTGCCTCCTTGGTTCGCGTCAGCTGTCTTGGAGGTTCATGCGCAAGAAGCACGGCAACCTCATCCGAGCTTGGAGGCAGGATCTGACTGTGAACGATGCAATGTCGATGCTCTGCTGCATTTGAGGCATGTGTTTCACTTCCAGCCATCAGATATGTATGCAAACACACATAAAGGAAGAATGCAGTTTCATAAGTAGATAAAACAAGTCAGGTGTGTACCCATACACACATACACACACACACTGACAGACATACATACATACATACATACATTCCTATGTACATGTATACATTCATATATGTGTATACATACATGCATCCTGTACTTCGGCTTGAGGTTGTTTGCATATCGGAAGCATGCCTGCCTGTCTGCCTGCCTGCATGAGATGTACGCATGCAGGTGGAAGCCTGTGCAGACGTACAGCTCTGCTGTGTTTACCAACTCTGCAGGTACGCGCGCGCATGTACACTTGGGCTGGCTTGCGTCTGCACGTTTATCTTTACCTATCTGCCCGTCTCTTGATTTCTCTCGTTCTATCACTGTTCTGTCACTTCCTCTGTCTCTCTTTTTCCGGCTGCGTATTCAAACAGGCACCCGACACGGACAGATACATACAGTGCTAGCGTATGTACTTTACACTCCATGCATTAATGCTTGAGCCAACAAACCTTTAACTTGCTGCCAGCATCCCATAACGAGCTGGGAGAACCAAATTGTGAGTTTCCGAGAATTGGGGGTACCGAATTTTGGGGTCCTTATAATAAGGATCCTACTATTTAGGGTACTATATTCGGGTCCCCTATTTTCGGAAACTCCCAAATGTGAAAGCGTGCGCCGTGTTTTTCAGGATCGCGAAAGTCAAGTTCCTCCGCGAGGCAGCGAAGCCGGGAGCTGAGAGGTTTGATGCCACCGGCTAAAAGCTGTGATGGTGTAAAGTTTAGTATAGTATAGAAGCTGATATATATTAGAGTATAGTATCGTCTAGTATAGCATAGTAGGGTATAGGGTATAGAGCATCACTGAGTGCGTTAGTACGCGAGTCTCTGTCTGTGCAGGCTTGTGTTTTCGAACTGCATCTGAGACTGAGGCTTGGGTTTTCGCGTGATGCGAAGGACTTGTGGAGAGCCTTAGACAAGGACCCCTGCCATCTTACAAGTGTCCACATTGTATCGCAAGACCTTAGAAACGGGACTGGCAGGATGAATCCGGAACTGCTTCGGTGGATGAGTTGGACCCGGTGGCCAGCAACTTAGAAACCAGGAGGTACCTGAAAGCAGCCGGTCGAAGCCCAAGAGAGCCGCAGATGTGCATCAGATCCTTTTTCACTGAACCTCAGGGGGCTGAAACTCTCGCCCACTTCAAGGCGGGGCTTGGGGTTTGCGAATTTCCGGGCTGAGTCGCTTAGGCACTGCTCGAGGGTTCCAGAGTTCATGGTGAGGGATGTGGAATCCGATTGGCATGCCGGTGTAAGGGGGTGTTCTTGTGACGCAAGGTCGATTATGATAATGACCGTGCTGCAGACCAACCCCGAATGCTTGTCTACTGAGTGAGACCTTCTCCGAACTCCTCACCGGTCACGCAGGCATTGTGGAAGCATGCCGCATGGTCACTCTAGTATACATTGTACATGCCTAAAGTAGAGAGTGTGTGTGTGTGGGTTTTCGCAGAATTCAAGCGGCTCTGTTGGGAGTCCTTCGATGTCCTTCGTTTAAGAAACATGAAGTTCAGTCTATACGACGAGTTCCTTACCCGTTGGAACCCCCATATTCTGTCAAACCAGGTCTGGGTGGACACTGAGTTCGGTGGCATACGGAACGCCTTCAGGCAGATAGATGCTGCTTGGGCTGTTCAGGTCCGGTGGGTCTTGGGTTGAGGGTCTAGAGTCTAGGGTGGAAGTGGGTCCTGCAAAGGGTACATGTTGGATGAGTTTGGGGCATTACGTCGCAGCAAGCTGACACCTGAGGAAGACAACACCAAGCTCCTTGGCTCTGACTTAGAGAAAGTTACCACAAGATGGGTTTATAGCATTCTAAAGTATCTCATAATATAGTCTCCTGAGTGTAGTAGCTTAAGCTAAAGCCCTTAGCAAGAGCCCAGGTCCTACCCTAAATAGTAGGAGCCTCATGATAAAGACCCCAAAATAAGGTACCCCTAATGCTCGGAAACTCCCAGGTCCATTACAATCAAGGAGTTCGACAAGGCCCTGCGGAACTTCAACTTCCCGCGGCAGCCCAAAGCCCTGTGGCGCGGCCAAGTGGGGGGGGGGGGTCCTGCATTTGTAGTGTCGGGCCTTGTGGCTCACAGCATTTTGGGGTTTGGGTTTTAGTAGAATATCATAGGAATACCATAGTAGGTGAAGGTTGTAGGAGCCCTCGCCTCAACAGGGTTTCGGGGGGTCGCGGAGGGGTGTTATCGGCTTTCGTGGCACACGGGACACACAGCCTAAGAGGATATGCCCAAACCCTGTACCAAAATTGGTGAACCAGCCATGATCTGAGCCTGCAGTAGACTAGAGGTTCACGGCCACTAGCCGAGAGCGTCATGTAGCCGGGAAAGCCTGGTGCCCAATGGCCGTACAGCCCCACGGAAAGAACAGGTCGACTAGGGGTTGTTGGGGCTAGTCGACCTGTTCTTTCCGTGGGGCTGTTAGGTTTCCGAGGCTCGGCGATGATACATGCTTCAACTTCTTATGGTTGTCACGTGCTGTTTGGCCTTTCTGCTTGCAGCATGCATTGTCCCTGGGGCCTTAGCACTCCAATACCGTGTCAGATCGAGTTCCCTGCGGTGCGACTTTGTTCAGCTGGGCGGGTGGCAAAAAAATGGCCGTAAACCCCGATGGAGGGCCTGGACAAGAATATTTTTCTTCGACCTGGTGAAGAGATGGGTCTCGGATACGCTTCATCGGACGATTCAGGATACTGTGCCAGAAGGATGTCCTTGGCAGTCAATTTCGATGGCCTTCGGTCCCGCGGTCCCGCATTTCCAGAACTGGTCGCCGCCGCAGGTTGAGGAAGAGTTGCGCAAGTACCTGGCACGGGCGAGCAGCCTCACAGAGCCGTGTATACTGCCTTGCTCGAGGATGAGACTTCCATTTTCCGGCCGGGCTACTGCCCGAGCATGGAGACTTCTGCATCCGAGCAGCTACTTTACGCGAGGGAGCAAATTCCGGCAGCAACCAGACTTTTCCGTCGTTCGGCTGCCACTGGATTTCGTGGACTTGCAGATTCTTTCAAACAAGTGCCAGGTGGGCATCAACATCTTCAGGTATAGGGACGAGATTCGACTCACATGAAGGAGAAATATAGAGATGAGGAGGAGAAACAACAGCCAAGAAATTCTGCAAACCAAAATACGGACTGCATGTGCATGGTCCGATACAGCAGAGCCATGGTGGTATGGAGATACAGGCATACATGTGCAGTATAGCACGAGCCCGGAAGGCTTTCGGTACACTGGCATTAGCGCCGACAGGGCAGCTCTGTCAGAAGTGCGAAAGCTTGTCCACGGCGAGCATGTGTTTGCGAGGGACTATGAATTTGTCTGCATGGTAAATCTGAGGGTGGTAACAGGCAAGACAATGAGGGTTTGCTCGCGGATATGGCTGCCCACCAAGTATATTGTTCCGCTGCTTCAGAATACCGCCTTTCTGATCGCGATGGTTCTGTGTGGCTCGAGCTGGCTTTGAAGCACTCGTGGTTTCTGGTCTGCTCAGTCTCCTGGACGTTTGACGCAAGTATTCTGAGCTCCTTGGAGCTGGTGACGTTGAGGCAGAGGCGCGCAGCTGCGGCTGCTAATTCATAATTCATAATTTATAAATGCACACTGCAGGGGATGTTAGTCATGTACGTCCTTTTGTAATTTAGTGAGAGGTAGGTAGTTGTTCAAACAAGCATGTGCATGTGCATGAGTGCATGCCACTCCACACAGTCCATGATTCGTAGTTTCACTGTGTGCTGCGTCGTTGTCTAGTCATATGAACGGTCAACTTTTGGGACGAATCAGTATGATTTGTCTGGATCTAGACGAACTGCTGATCAACGAGCATCGGCTCTTAGACCATCGTGATGATGGCATTCCAGATCACCGACTACCTGGACCAACCCGGTCCATATTCTAGATATGTTTATTGGGTGTCCTTTTAACTATCACTCCTATAATACCCCAACCCTCAGAGTGATCTGCAGTTGAAACTTCCTAGGGTCCTATTGGTTACTATGCTGTTTTATTTTCAAGTAGGACCCTAGGTGGGATGAGGCTGCCACAGGTACAGTTACTTTATGTGTTGGAAGCTTTATTTGTTGATCCTTGTCATCGCTTATTCCCACTAGAGGAGTCTCACTCATCAGACCTCGAACCACATGCCTCGCCTGGATTGTCCGAGTGTGAGCGCCGAAACCCTAAACACTGCTGGAAGTTCGCCAAAGCGCTGTCGCAGGGACTGGAATCCTCGCCAAGGTTTGTCCGAGAGTGAGTGCTGAAACACTACACCCTAAGCCCTTAAACCCTAAACCCTGGTGCACCACAGCGGCCTGTGGGCCGCTGTGCGCGGCCCACGCGAGCCCCGCAGCCATGTGCTGGAGACTTGCTTGGTAGAGTTGGATAGGGTCTTTAAAAAACAGAAGAGGGTTTTGAAGCCCTCTTCTGTTTTCAAAAAAACCTCTTTTGCCGGATGCCTTCCAGCACTTCTCGCGACGAGCCGTTCGCCTGGCTACAGTGAGGACCAGCGCTGCTACAGAGCACTTGCGGGTCAGCAAGGGCGTCAGCAAGTCCTTTGGATCGACCGCCTTTGTATCAGCCGAGTGATCCAAGTGGAGGACCCGGGAGCAGCGCAACCCAGCTCCTGGAAAATGGGGCATGGAGGCTCGAGCACAGTGCCATCATTGGCCTTCATCCTGGATCGAGCTTTCGAGTTCCAATTGCTCCTGAAGCATGTGCGCGAGGAGCTTACAGACCGCCTTACGAGGATGCCCTACGTGAAGAAGGGGGAGGCATATACAGGAATCTACAGATTTGACAACTACACGACAATACTCGAGAAGGAGTACATGCCTCTGAGGACGGGCGACGTCCCCGTTGCAGACCTCTTGGCCGCCAACCTCCGGCAAACCAACAGACGTCGAAACCGTTGTTCAGCGACTGCAGCAGATGCAGGACGGAGTTCTCTACGTCAGGTGCCCAGACTACTTCAATGCTGCTGAACCGGGTATGTTGTCTTTGTTGCACGGGCACTGGATCGCGATCCACCCGCGGCTGAAGCCACACGACTGGGGTCATGTTCTGTTGGGGCAGGCTGGCTGAACTAAGGAGTGTTCCTTCACTTTCAACAAGATGAGGAAGAGTATCGGTTGCCAGGTCCGTGCCACGATGCACGTGAAAAGACAAGAAAGGAACCAGTTCATTCTCAACGCGCTCGAGCATCCAATGGAGCCTTTCCTCATTTCCTCATGGTCTTCAATGACCCTCCGTCCTAGCATGTGAAGCAATTTGTTGACCGTCGGTGTGCCGTCCTGATTTGTGTTGACAGCTGTGCGCTGTCATAACATCCGGCTTTGACCCGGCTTGACACCTGAGTTGAAGGTTCCTGACCTGCTGAGAACCCGATGCCACGTGTATCCACGTGTGCCGTGGGCACAGGAAAGAAGTGGGACGAGTTTGCAGGAGATGCCTTCTTCTAGTAGGTTACCACGTTGCAATGTCCCGCTCATGCATGCAAGCGCTAATAGTCCATCTCTCGTGTATTGACTAACTAGTGTAGGATCTGTAATCGTTGTTGTTCTTTGCTCATCCTCAAGTAGAAGCTGGTATCTTTGTTGATGAGATTATCTTGCAGACTTCCACCTGTGCATGCCGTCAGAACCGACTGCGAACTCATCTGGCTGTGCCAAGTTGTGACTGAGAGCGTCAACCCCATACCCCAAAAGCTAAACCGCCAACAGCTAGTCTTCAGTCCAACAACCGCTGTGTGGGCATCGTTCAAGTCATGCGGGAGACCAGAAAACCGTCAATGGACTCCCACAGGGCTTTCAACCTCGGACCGCCGACAGAAGGCTCGGCTCAAACTCTCGGAACTTGAGGGTCCAAACCGCTGAAGGGGGCTATTGAGCACAGTGCTCATCCATGGTCTCGTTCCAGTTTCTGTTTCGGTGTGCCAGGGTCGTGTTATTCTTGCTTTGTGGCTGCTGCCTCTATGATGATTGGTGTAGTATAATTCGAACGGTTCACGCAAAAGTGCTTTTTGATTCCCGGTTATGCGTCCCACGTGTCCCACAAATTCCAAGGTTTCAGATGCTGGACAAGGACCTGCTGGCCTGGTTGAAGCGTCAGCATGCAGTTCAGGGCTGTCCCGCTGGAGCTTCAGGCTAGGGGTATGCCCATTCTCCGGGCTTTGCATGGCTTGCAAGGACTCTACAGGGCTTTAGAGCTACAGGACCACCGATAATTTGTATAAGGGTCTGTATCAACATCTTGATCCTACGAAACAGTAGGCTATGGTAGTTCCGGTGGTGGTCTAGGATTCAGTGCTCTGCGAGGACGCCAACGGAAAGCTGGAAATGGAAGATCTCATTTTCCTGGAGATCCTTGGCGTTCCAACGCACAGAAGCCTATGGGTTTCAGGGCACGTGCCCGAGGAAGCGAGGTACTATGAAAAGTAGCTGCAAGTGTGATCAGGATGACCATGGCAAGGCTGACAAACCAGCAAAGTAGGTTGTCATTCTGAATTCCAGAGCGGTCGCAGTAGCAGTGCTTAGCAGTAGCCCTTGGTCGTCGCAGTGGCAGTGGTGGTAGTAGTCGACGTCAGGGTGGTGACGACGGTTGTGATGAGTTTAGAGTGACGATTATAGCGTGTATGACAGGTTCCCATCGGGAATAGGGAGACGATCCGTGATGACAAGAAAGATGATGACCTTCATCATAGTGCCGGGCCCAGATGACATGAGAGGCTGTTGCCTTAAAGCCTGAACCCCTCCACCATATTCATCAGGAGGAGTGTGGTATTCCAAGGGACTTGCGCTCAGTCCTGTCAGCTCAGTTCGTGGCGCGACTCTCCAGCCGGGCGGGTGGGAGAGAAACCCTTCAAGCCCTAATAAACGCCCTAAGCCCGAAACCCTGTAATGTAGGAACCTGATTAAGAAACCCTGGCCCTATAACACCCAATGCATTAGGATTCATATACGGAAACCTAATAAGGACCCAAGGTTTCTTAATCAGGTTCCTACAATTAGGCTGTTGCCGGTTCAGGAAATGGCAGCCCCTCGAGTTCCTCTTGATGCCAGGCTTTGGAGTACCATACTTTAATACTTTTTTCTCAAAGGAACCATTATGAAATAAAAGTTTCTACTTTTTCTCCCTGGTCACTTAAAAGCCCAGGATGGCTCCCGATCACCAGGCCAAGCAGGAGTTTCGGGAGCTCTTGCTTGCCCAGGCCTTAGCGCCGTTTAGGGTTTAGGGTTTAAGGTCTCGTGCTTGAAGCAGGCTCATTAGATCTCATTAGTATTATTGTTTTTGGTATTATTGCAATTACTAAGATGATTACTAATATTGTTCTTATGGCTGTTACGAGTATGTTTCTTGTTTGTCCTGGCTGCAATATTGCTCGCTGGCCTCTTCCGGGAGTTTGCCGGTCCCGAAAGGTAGAATCCCATCTCAGCTGCAGGGGCTGGCTCGATCGTGCATGGTGTCTTAGACTAGCATTTTATAGGGGATATCTTTAATTTATTGGGCTTCATTTATATGGGATATCCCTGACCTTATTTTTGCTTATGTGCTTTTTTGGGGCCCTATAGAGTGTGTTGCCAGAAACTTTCCTCGTGTAGAGTGCCTTGCTGTGCTGGATCGGGTTCCCAGTCCTAGGACTGCTTAGCTGAGGGTTCCCTAAACCCTAAAATAGGGGCCTTATTCATTAGAATGGGGTTTTGGGGCCCATTATATACAATAATAACAATAATAAGGAACTCCCAAAACAGTATTGGTAATCATTTAGGGCCCTAAACCCTTGAAGCTTGGAAGCTTCTCCATCGGTCCGAGGCCAAGATGGGAAAGTATCTGAAAGCTTGGAAGCGCATCCTGGACAAGGATGCCACCAACCGCTGCAACTGGTACGAGTTCCAGGCAGGAATCCGGCATAGCCGCTTCCTCGAGCTTCACTCTCCGTGCGGGAAGATGTCCCCTAAACACTCTGTCCCAACTATGTTTCGCATGATAACCCTAAACCCTTCACTTGGATTGTCCGAGTGTGAGCGCCCAAACCCCTAACCTAAACCCTAAACCCCTAAAGTGCTGTCGTCGTACCAGGAACCTCGCCCAGGCAAGTCCGAGTGTGATTGCTGAAACCCCTAAACCTCTAAACCCTAAAGAGCACTTTCAAAGCCTTCCGCTTCTGCTCGGAGGATGCTTGCAAAGAGATCGGCTTCCGGGGGAACATGGGCGGGGCCTGGCGGGCCTTCGACGAAGACTTGTCAGGACGCCTCCCTGCTTTCAGGGTAGAATAACAATTACTATACCACTACCACCACCACCGCCACCGCTGCCACTGCCACTACCACTACCACTACCACTACCACCACCACTACGACTGCCACTACCACTACCACTACCACTGCCACTACCACTGCCACTGCCACTGCCACTGCCACTGCCACTACCACCACTGCCACTGCCACTGCCACTGCCACTGCCACTGCCACTACTACTACTACTACTACTACTGCTACCACAACCACAACCACAACAGCAACAACAACAACTACTACTGCTAGAGAAGCCCTCCATGAAGATGTGGCTCGTTGCTTAGGGTTGGGTCTCGTGTGGGCATGCCAGGTAGCCAGAGAGGGTGAAGGGCAGAGGATGCCTAGCAATATATTTACTTGCCCTAAAAACCTTCCCCAGCAAAACCGCGTCTGGCACTGTCCGAGTTGCGAGAGTGTAAAACCCTACATAGCCCCCAAAACCTTCTAATCTAGGGGCCTAAATAATTACCTTATGCTATTTTGGTGGTTCCTGATTATGATTATCGTCTAATGGGCCCGAAAACCCTATTCTAACTATTAAGGCCCCTATATGAAACCCCCCTAATATAGTTCCCTAAATAGAGGATTCTTATTATAAGGACCCAAAACAAGGTACCCAAAACCTCACCATCCCGCAGGTTACATCACCCTGAGAGAGCTCGATGAGCAGGCTGCGCCCATGGGGTCTGCTCAGGTCTGTAAACGACATGTGGCACTGGGCACAAGGAACAGCTCCGTTAGGTTTTAGGACTTTTAGGGTATTGTAGGGGTGATTCGTTTCTTCTTAAAGGTGTTTAGGGTTCAGGGTGATGGGACCCTTCAGGGAGATCTCCATGGTATATAACAAAAATCATTTGTACATATATAGCATGTACTGTGCCATTTGCCATGGAGAGGCATCAGCAGTCCTTCTGGGCTTTCGACGCTGGGCTATTCAAGAGCCACTTGGTTGCAGGACTCAGGCTTCTCTCGGGTGCATATTCCTCAAGCCCTATACATCTGCATGATGCCCCTAGAAAGCTGAAACCGTCTGCGCTCCAACAAAAGACAGGTTCGGATCGGTCCGACAGCTTTTCCAGATCTTCGACAAGGATGGGTCCAACAGCCTCAGCTGCTCAGCTGTCAGGTTTATGGTTTGAAACAGGGCGGCCTGGTATCATGATCCTGCAATGCTTCTGAACCGTACTGATGCAGCTTCAAATCCACAGCCCCCTGATGCTTCAGTAACAGTTTATTGCAAGCGGCACACCCAAGAGGGGCCAAACATGTAGAATGATCCCCAAGCGAAACCCTAAGCCCAAGCAGGCTCTGGCTCGAAGTTAGAATAGCCCTTCAACTTGAGCACCGGATGCAAAGAGGGATCGCTGTGAAGAGCTTGGTTGCTGTCGGCGAGTCGGGCTGTTCTGCAAAAGGGCATCGGCTCGCTTCAGGCTTCCTGGAATGGCGTGGGGCGCTGAGGGTATATGGCACCTTGGCATATACGATTTGTTGTAGCAACGACTGGTGACCATTGTACTGACGAGCCTACTGAAAATAGCGGCATTTTTAGCAGCAGCAGCAGCAGCAGCAGTAGCAATACTACTAGTAATTACAAATTGTAGGAGCCCATGAGAAGCCTTAACAACCAAACATCCTTCCAACTCGAGCTTATGTATCTGTATTTCTCTCCCGTGGGCCTCAAGATACTCAATTTGGTAGTAGAGCAGACCGCAGAGTCTCCAGCAGCATGTACCTCGATTATGATGATTATTGTCATGATGGTTGTTCTTATGGTTGCTCTGACTTTCTTTATGGTTATGAGTAGGCCCGAGTAGGCTGACGGCACTGGATCAGAACGTGCCAGCTCAGGCTACGACGGACCGAGCAGGATGGTCTGCTGGGTCTCAGAGGGTGTTCTGGGGCCTTGAGAACTTTTCCGGGTTGGAGGAAAACTGCAGAGGCTTACGACTTCAAACTCCGCGCACGGGGCTCTGCCACCGAAATTACTGTAGAGGAAGGCCTTAGTCCCCGAACCCGAAAGCCTACGACCAGGTCTGAGGCAGGAATGACTCTGGTCGTATATCCTTGATTGGCGAAGCCGTCAACCCTTGGTCGAGTGCGAGTGCCAAAGAAAAAGAAGAGAGAAAGATGTCTTAGTAAGGGTGGGGGAATCCATGCTGACAGCTTCGGTTCGCCTGCACAGGGAGCTGTTCCAAGCTTTGGACGTGGACCAGGAGGGCACGCTGTCAATGAAGGAGGCTGCAATGGGTGACGGGAAATTCAAGTTGCTTGCAATTTCGGTTTTTCGCGGCCCTTTCAGTGTAAAGCGCTCAGAGTCCATGCTCGAGGTGGACTTCTTGGACGACTGGGATTTGGACCTGGAGGAGGAGCTGCCAGAGAGTCAGAGCCGACGGCCCTCCAACCAGCCACGGCCGACGAGCCCGGTGAACTGGATTGTCATTACGGTTGGTTGCTATTGTTTTCAGTCCTAGGTTATTGCTATCGGCTATCGCAGCTGTTGTTGTTCC
Organism: Symbiodinium sp. clade A Y106; assembly: GCA_003297005.1. Lineage (NCBI taxonomy): Eukaryota > Dinophyceae > Suessiales > Symbiodiniaceae > Symbiodinium > Symbiodinium sp. clade A. Next base: position 68,312 of record BGNK01001914.1, on the reverse strand, counting down.
GTGTAGAGTAGTAGCCGTAGCCGTGGCGGGAAGCAGTACGATAGCCCTTAGAGCGATGGCAGAAGAATCCATGTGGTCGTGGTATTGTTGCTATTTGTAGTAGGCAAAACGAAGTCTTGCTGTCATAGAAGGAGATGGCGTCGTCGTCGTCGTGGTTGTGCTGGTGGTTGTGTTTTATTTGTGGTTATTGGTTGTTTGTTGTTGGTCGTGCTTGAGCTTGTGGTTCTTGTTGTGGTTGTTCTTCTGAGTCTTCTTCATCTTGTCACTATTCTCGGTGCTTTTCCTTGTTATTGTTCTTGTTGTCGTCGTCGTTGTCGTTGGTTGTCCTTGTGATTGCGGTTGTGGTTGCGCTTGTTGTTGTTGTTGTTGTGGCTGTGGCTGTGGCTGTGGCTGTGGTTGCTGTTGTTGTTGTGGTTGTTGTCAGGTTGTTGTTGTTGTGGTGGTGGTGGTGGTTGAAATTCTCCTTGTTATTATCGTTACAATTTTGCTTGTTGTTCTTCTTGTTGTTCTTGTTCTTGTTCGTCTTCTTGTTCTTGTTGTTGTTGTTGTTGCTGCTCTGTTGTTCTATTGTTGCTAGATGCTCCACCAGAATTCGAAGTAGGAATAATAGTGACGCTGATCAGCGGCGCATATTCATAGTTTGTTGATTAAGAAGCACACCTGGCTTTCAAAAGGTAAAGCAGAGTTGGGCTGCAAAGTCTGGCAGCGCAGGCAACTGCAGGCGGAAGAGAGGTGTCAGAAAAAGAAAAGCCCAACAACAGACAGCGAAGGCAGCCCGTCGTGCGGAAGCAGCGCCCAAGGGTCCCCACACGACCTCCGCACGACGACTTTCCTACGCAAGACGGGCCTCCTTGCAGGAATCCGTGCCTGGGCTGATCTGAACGGTTTGGTGTAGAGAGGTAGGGGTGTTTTTATCAGTTTGCACCGACCTGGGTGTGATTACATGGAGGTTATAGGGCGAGCTATGCTTGCAAAGGTGCCTAGAAAGGTTGGGAGTTTATGTGTAGCGTGTGCAGTTGCATCTACAAGCAATTGCCACGCCGCCAGCATCTGCAACACCTCTTGATCTTGCGCTCTTCCATTGCACTTCCTCACAGTTGCGACATGGGTAGTTCTCTAAATTGGGACCTTGTTTAGGTCTCCCAAAGAGTACGGCAGCCTTAGAAAAGGGTCCCTGCAAGGGATCCGGATTTAGAGAACTACCCATGTGGCCCATGTGTTGTCGACCAATCACCCCTGAAGCCACGGACTGGAGGGCTCATTCTCGTAGCCTTTGGGACTGCTTCGCGCTTTTTTCGGCTTTTAGGATTTCAGGGTGCCGAAGCCACACTAAGGCGAAATCACGTGCTGCAAAAGTGATGTCGACTTCTTCCTTCAACACGAAGGACCGCGATATGCTTGTCTTAGAAACATGTTGGATTCTCATGAATGTGGCAATCTATTTGGAGCTTACTATTGTGTGCCGGATCCTCTACTTCTCAGGGCCTTACGCAAGGGTCCCGGATCTTCTGAAACTCTTGCTTTATCAGGTTGAGCCGTCGGTCTTTCCGTAAAGCCTTCGTATCTTCCTCTAAATCACTGACGAGATTCTCGCGCCCCCGCTCATGCAGTGCGACTGTCGCCTTCTTGCTGCACTCTTAGCTGAACCTCTTTGGGTTACTCCATGGCCACAAGGTGATCGCACAAAGATTACATTCATCAGGATCACTATCGTTACACAGCTGTGATGATTTCTAAACCCCAAACACATGGACCCGGCTTGCACTGTCCGTAACGAGGGGTTGAAAGTCAATTAACAAAGCCCCGAACGACTCAAAACCGCAATGCTCTAAAGCCCGACAAATCCTAAGCTTGTAAACTCGAAACCATACCCTAAAGCCTCCCTAATGCGTGCTTCGTCCTTGCTAGGTGGGAGGGAAAAAGAAAAAAGGCCAGAGGCAAAACCAGCCCTAGCCTAATCCCTACCCTAACCACTAAACCAGAAAGCCTTAAAGCGAAAGCCCTCAGCCAGGACGACGACAGCTCTGACAGCTCAGAGCCTGAGAGGCCGAAAAACATCGCACGGCGCTGGCGGGTACAGAACCCTATGGGCCTGATCCACCTGGTGACTCCGGGGAGAAAGCTTTAGGTTTAGGCTGGGGGGTTTGGGGGTGTTAGGGCTTCAGTACAGGGTGTTTTAGGGTTTGGGGAGAGAGCTTAAGGAGTTAGAGATGTTAGAGTCTGTTAGAGTTTAAACTGATGTTGCCAAAAAGAGTGTTACTACTGCTTCAGAACGAGTTACTGGGCGGCAGCCGTTGAACAAGGATTTGCAAACGTTCAGGGCCAAGATTGCTTTGCCACTGCTGTGGCGACTAGTTGGAGCAATGTAGGGCTTGGGGTTTAGATAACCCTAAACCCTAAAACCCTAAAGCCCTAAACCCTAAATCTGAACAGGGTCCAGTTTTGGCAAAGTTGTTGCGCTGCCGGGGTTGAGGCTATAGCTATAGCTGGCTTAGGAGTTGCTGTCTGTGGCTTGACATGTGGGTCTCTATCCAGCTTGAAACAAGTTTGCATCTGGATGCTGTGCGGTATAGTATCAATATACATTCGACTAGCGTAGTCTACGCGTCTATCTAGGACTTTATCAGCCTGCACCCTCACAGCTAACAGCCGGCAAAACCAGGTGAACAAGGTGATTCCCAAGAAGAAGCCCAGGCGGGACCATATTCTGGGATGCTTGGGACGGTTTCAAGATTCATTGCGTCATGGAGCCAACCCAACCACAGCAGCTGCAGTAGGGCTATCGTACGAAATCTTACTTGGCTCTGCTGCGAATGGTTCAATTTCCTGGCAACACTCCCCCACTGAAATGCCCTAAACACCTTGATCCTCCAAGCCAGAAGCTTTGAGGACCTCAAAACCTCGTCCCTCCAACCATTTCCCTCGTGCTTTGGCTGTTGGGACGTCCTAAAACGAGTAGGGTTCTTCTTGCAAGGACCCCTTCACAAGGGACCTAAAAGTTTGTAAGACGCTTACATGACCCACCCCCCCCCTCCCACTGCCAGCAGGTTTTACATGTCCAACGGGGTGGTCATGGAGCGCTCCGAGGTCAGTTTCCTTCAGTGTTTCGTGGGGTCGAGAAGCCACCAAAGGGCTTCAGCGTTTTTGGAGCTATCGGGCCTAAGAGTTCCGGCTTGCAAGACGAGGTTGTCTCGAGTCCACCGAGGAGTGGGATTCTGAGAGATTCGATAGCGCGGCAGGTGCAGAGTCAGTGCAGAGTGCCTTCAGAGTTGGGATTTACAGGTTTCCCAGACAACCATCAGGCAGCACAACTGCCAAAGCAATCAAAAGATCGTGGGACAGATGAGCGGAGATGTACACGGTGCACGTTCTCACGTCCTAAAACTTCCAGAATAGCAGAATCAAGCCCTCACGTCCCTCAAGCCCTCACATCGAGCCTTTTGAATCTCTTTGCCCGGGAGGCCAGCAGGGGTTCCACTATGAGTCGGCCTCTCACCCAGACGCTGACGCAATCCGAGGCCGGCTACAAGTTCGGAGCAGTCGTGGCTTGTAAGTAGGTGGAATGTTTAGGAAGCTAAAGCAGATTAGTGCTTTTGGGTTCCGGCTGAGGCCGATGTCATGTAGCCATAGTATGTTCCAGAGCCTGCCATCAGTCCACTCGGCAGCGGCCTCACGACTAACCAGCGATAGATGCTTTAGTACTGTATTCTTTCGTGTTCCTCCGTCTGCTGTGACTGCCAGCATTGTCCAGTCCCGAGCACATAACACCCGAGTCGATCTTGCAGCCACATGCGTAGATTCGGCGTAGATCCCTTGGCCATGACGGAAATTTGCATGGTACACTGGCTTACGATCTCCCAGCTTTCAGTCAGCGCAGGGGCACTTCCAGATCCGTGGGGCGGACCTTATTCAGAGGGTCTATATCCCCAAGGGTCCCCCTGATCCTAACTCCTAGTAATGGGGAGCTCCCAGGCGGATGAGCTTTCTCTGAGCCACGACCTATCTACGACTCTGAGCCGACCCACGACCCAAGAAAGGTTCTTGACCTTCTCGGAGGAGGCTCCGGCTCTCCGAAGTTATGGGATTTGTCGGGTATTTCAGCGAGTGGAAGAGGTGCGTGTTTGTCTCTCTCTCTCTCTCTCTTTGTGTCTGTGCGCGTGTTGCACCAAGTGCGATGCCTCGCAGGAGGCATCACCGGGAGAACGGTCAAGAAGCTTCAATTTTCTTAGAAGTGGCGCAGAGAATGGTTCATGTTGTGCTTGCACGGCTTCTATACAGGCCCTGTCCTGTGGTCGGACAGAGCCATGACAGCCGTTTTTGCCCCCACCCAAAGTAAGAGATAGTAAGTAGACGTAGTGGTGAAATCGAAGAGCGAAGCTTGCTACAGATGAACCAATGTGCAATGGCAGGTAAACGGTGAGCTTGCCCTCAGCCGGCCAATGACACAGTCCACCTTCGAGTTTGGAGAGGCCGACCAGACCAATTAATGCCGAACGGCCTGATTACCCGTGCAATCCAAGAGCTATCCTCGCACATGAACCTGCAATATCCGAGCTCGTGGCAGGATCCCGTGAGTGGTTGGGAGTAAGGCAGCTGCGGACACCGCGCACCTAATCCCGCGCACGCCTCCAAGAGTTCCCAACCTAAGCTACACTCGGATTGTCGCAGGTGTTCACTTACTCCAGATAGGAGCGATCCTCAGCCTCAGATTCCAAAACATGGGGGGTGTTTCGAGCTAAGGATGTGCGTAGGGGTTTGGGTGGGAGGCGGGCTAGAGGATTCTTCCACGTATCCCTAGTGACCCTAGTGGGGCGCCTGAAATCAAGTTCCGCATCAAGCACCCAGCTTGGGAGTCGGGGTTTCCTTACAAAGCAACAGTAAATCACCCAGACAGAAACCATTGAAATCCACCCCCCACTGCAGGCGTGCTACTTTAGACAGGTGCAAGTTTAAAGCCTTTTCTGTGGCCTTCCATTTCTACCCTGAACCCTAATCCCTAAACCCACAACCCAGAGAGGCCAGCAGCGAGTTGGCAGCGAGCCGGCCCATGACGCAACACACAGTTACCTTCTCGGAGGCCCGGGGGGTTACTTGCGGGATCATGGGACTTAGTAAGGGTTTAGGGTTTACGGTTTACTTAAAGGATCATGGGACTTAGCAAGGTCCCTATAAGGGATCTGTAGCGGTGCTATAAGGGTTTAAGTTAGGAGCCCCTTTAAGGGATCTATAGGGGTACTGTAAGAGTTTGGGGTTGGGGTGCTTGGATGATCATGGGACACAAGGGGTTCCGTAAAGGGATCCTTAAAGGGTTCCTTGGATCTAGAAGGGATATATGGGACTTAGTAAGTAAGGTTATCCGTACCCTGATTGGGGTTATAAGTAGTTATACTATAGTTGCCCTATTTATAACCCTAATTACTAAGTCCCATGATCCTCCAAGTATGCTCTACATAAACCCTATAACCGTGGAGGGTTTCCCCGACAGGTAAGCCAAACAAAGGGATTGCATAGGGTTTATAAACCCCGAATGCAAAACATACATAAGTCCCTGGAAGCCCCAAGTGCAAAAACCGGATTCAGAAGAGTACCGGCAACAGCAGCAGTGAAAAGCATCCACGACAGCAGCGACAACAGCAAGAAGAGCAGCAATGTGACGACGCTGTCGACGGAAGAGGCTCGGCGCATCACAGCGTGTCGTTGCAATGGGACTTAGCTGTGGGGTTTCGGCATGTAACATCTTGCGGTACCTGCTTCGAAACCGTATAGTATCTCGGATAGTTCCCGTATAATAACTTATACTTTATAGCAACTCTTCGAGAAATCTATGTGAAACCTCATAGAACCCCAAACCCTCAACCCTAAACCTTCAATATAGTGGTCCGAGTTGCGAGAGCGTAATGTAGGGCAATGTGGGGGCCTAAAAAACTACTGTACCCAAAAACGGCGTTCCTCATGATGATTATAGCATGATACACCCAAAAGCCATTTCTAATCGTTAAGGCCCCTATGTTAAGATCCTGAACCTTAAAATCTAAACTGTAGCTGGTTCGACTCTGCGAAGGCCAGCTGCGAGCTTCCCGTCTTGCACCGCCAAAGTACGCAGCACTCAGAGGCCTGGGCGTAAGATTGCATGGGGTTTAGAATAGTTACTGAAGTGGTACTCTTGAAAGGAATCCTCATAGAACCTTTCTAGAGCTCTTCTCGGACCCTTTAAGGAACCCAAGAACCTCCACACGTAGGATAGTCAGTAATGGCATCCCCTTGTAGTCCCAATATAAGGTGGTAGATAGGGGTCGGGAAAAAATGGCAGTGGTAGCCCCTTATAGTCCCAACAGAATGGTCGTATAATATACGCCCCAAACCCTATTCTGATTAGTGAAGGCCCCAGTAGTACCGACTCCCGAGCTTGGATGAGGATCGAGGCTCTTATTCCATAACTAACTTCCAATCTGTGCAATGCTACTGCTGCCCAGTTAGCACAGTAGGAGATAAGAAGAATGCGGCGCTCGGCGCAGCACAAGAACACACTCTAAGCATCTCAAAGCCTTGGAGTCCATCCTCTGCTCAGAAGGTTTTACCGCAATCACAGAAACCCAGAACCCTTAAAACACGCTAGACCCAAACCCCGAGAACCCTAACCCCCCCATAACCTATAACCCTTCGCCCACAAACCAACCCAAACCCAAACACCTGAGTTCTCTATCTCCAGGGAGGCTTCGGGAGCGAGGCTGTGGCCTCTTTCTGCTTCGCGCCGGCCCTCGGCTCAGCTTTGCCATGCATGGAGATTTTGCGGCTTACGGTTCGGAATTTAGGCTTTTAGGGTTTTCCGCTGTTGGCTGTGGGCTCTAAGATGCATGTAGAGTTTATTTGCTGGATTGGGATTGTGCATTCTGAACCTACCTTTGTGTTGTTTGCAACGCGGTGGCTGCAAAGCTGTCAGTGCGTGTCAGGCTTAGCTTGGTAGCCACGGTGGCAGCTCTTTATTGCCACACACGCACCCGCCTGGTCCAGTCACTTGTGGTGTTTGATGGCATCGACGATGATGATGGTGGTGGTGATGGTGATGGTAATGAGGAGGATGCAATGAACGTGATGACGGTGATCATGATGATGCGATTCAGTTGTTCAGTGATGTGTGGGGGTTCAGGCCGCATGTGGAAGACCAAACCGGCTTCTTGCGACTAGCTGTTCCATGTTGTAACAGTTTTGACTTGATGGTGTAGTTCCCTCCCTGCACACCGAACCTTGCTTGAACACCGCCATACCCCTTAGTTACGGGCTATTTCTTAGAGCAAAAGGAATCTTCGCTAGTTAAGGAGTGCAATCGGCCGGTACCGGTCCGACTCTTCGAGGCCTCTGGCGCAGAAGCCCTTGAGCGTGCCAGTCAGAGAGACTACCTGACGCAGGCCCGACCTCCGATGAGGGGCTTCTTGAGAAGCCGGGCCTCCTGAACAAGAGGTCTTTACAGGCCTCCAGAACAAGACTCCCACCATTGAGGCTCTATCCACTGGGGTCGCTTGTGTTAGGAAACTTCCGTTTCGTTTGCGGCAAAGCAGCGAGGGAAGTTGCATCAAACCCGGAAACCTGGAAACTAGCACAAACATGCGGTTGCACTTCAGCTACGCTGCTCCAGCCAGAAGGGTGAGGCTCTGAGAGAGTTTGAGACCAAGCCCCATCCGCACATGCCGGAGCTGTACAGGTGTCGCGTTTTTGATGGTAATGATGATGATGACGATGATGATGATGATGCAGATGATGACATTTATGATTCCTCAAAGCCCAGTCCCCGTGGCAGGCCCTGGGGCTGGATCGGGAGATGGAGCCTGTGGCGCCTCCGCTGCCTGCGAGGACAAGGTCCGCCCGCCCGAGAATCTGTGAGCCTCTTGGTGCCTGAAGCTGGAGAGGGAGCATGAAAGGTGCTCTCTTACAGAGTTTCGGCTTGACTTGACAGGGTGAGACCTTCAGCAATTCATTAGTTGTCGAGATTTTTCTCAATCCAGGCCCCTTCCTGTGGCCTTGGCCCTCCTCCGAACTCCCTCACATGCAGACCACCACCTGGGAAAGCGCGGCAGCTGCGTGTGGCAGCGCTTCAGGCCCAGGGCAGCACAATGGATTTCCCTGAGTTCAGGGTTTGGATTTGGGGATGCAGAAGAGCCCTCCTTTAGCATTGAAGGAGTTCAGGCTGCAGGGCTTCAGGCATTTCGCTGTTCCGTCGTGTCATGGCCAACATGGACATGGACCATGGAGCTCCATTCATCCGAAATTTCCCTGCCGACCGGTGCCCGTCGCAAGCTGTTCTCCTCAGCGCTCACCGAGCTGACCGAGCTAGCATGCTGGAAACTATGGTCTGGTTGAAGTTTGAGTGTTCCGAGTATGAGCAAGTAGGCGTGCGCATTCTTCGTGTGCCCTGGGCTTTGGTAGCTGCAATTCGTGCTGGTGGCGTGCAGGCTTCTCCGATGGTCGCTGAGTGCTTGCTTTGCTGATAATAAGAATATGACTACGTATCCTGCGTGCAGCCGGCGCCGCCACAAGAACCCTGTCCAGTGTCAGCGACATTGGTCACCTTATGCAGCATGCATGCGAGGCCGAGAGCGACTTGTCACTGCGGCCGTCGCTGGACCAACTGCTAACTTCCGTCTGCGTCGGACCAGTAACTGTGATGGCATTGAACAGGCTTTAGGAAAATCACGTGTTTCTGGTGAGGCTGGGAAGCTTGAGGCCACGGTGGCAAGAGGCAGTTCTAGGCAACTTGCCGCATGCAGAGTTGTTCCCGCAGTACGAACGAAGGCCATGCTTTCGACGATGCTTCTGCGAGACCGTGGCCCCTTGGGCAACATGTTCAGGTTACAGCTTACTTTGGCAAGACTGCTGTGTCCGTCAGATCATCGCAGGTAGTACTGTGATGTGATGGCTTGCTATTACTAGCATTGCGACTTCAGGCGGCTGTGCCACAGTTTGCTCTTGATGTTTGAATTTGATGATGGCACTCGTGACAATTCCTCCGACTAAGGTTGCTGTCAACATTTGCTTATCATTATTGCCTCTCACTTTCATTACGTCAAACTTGACACTATGATTCTTATGACAAGATATGGCCAGCATTGTTGTGGCTCTGATTCCACAGTGTGGTAAGACTAGGGGGTTGTTACGTCACGTGTACAGGGAGTGCAGTAGGCACGCACCGCGGCTCAGCAGTTTTCAGTTCACGTTATAGCGCATATTCGACCAAAGTCTGCCCGCCGCGCTACGAGGCTCTTTTTTGGAACTTTTCAAGCTTTCAATCGTGCTCCCGCCACACTGCACATGCATTTCATGCTGATGCTCGTCTTCCCGTCAGCGTGAGTTCTGTGCATGTCCACCTTGTGAAGCCGTGCGCCGTGCAGCCGTCACCTTGGCGTTCGTGTTTGGGGGCTCCTCGTTTTCCCCTCTCCTCAAGCCACGGTCCACCGGTGCTGTGCCGCACAAATCGTTCTGCCGCCTCACTGTCTGGGCAGCGACTAAGTTTCAGTTTGGGCGTCGTAGGCTCACAATCAGGCTTGGGTTTCAATGCAGGTTCGGTGCCTTCAGACGGCAAGAAGCCCACAGTCTTGCACCATGCAGCAAACTGAGGAAAGGTCGGTTCCTGTGGAGCAAGCCGCAACATCCGGATTTCCTAGCGCTTGCGGGCGTCTTCTTAGGGAGCTGAGTTAAGAAACCGAAGCCGGAAACTACATTCCAATCCTGACAAACCTTAATTAAATTGCATGCCCTGAACTGTATGTCCTAAGCCCCAAACCCGAAACGCCACTTCTTTGGGGTGTGGCCGCCGTTCTTGCAGCAAGGATACTACTAAGGTCTGCGTTTTGGTCCTTTCTGTTTTGGACTAATTGAGCTGGAGGTTTCATGAAACGCCCTGGGAGCACACATCCCAATAGGACAAGGAATAATCGGAATAGGAATAATTATTATGTTCGGTCGAAGTGATACAAGACCAGCGTTTTCAGGAACGCGAGGGTGCGGGCTCGAAGTCTACACTTTGTGGTTGGGATGTTGGGAGTTCAACTATAGGAAAGGGGTTTCGGCCGTCAATGTCCTTGGAATTGTATATATTGCTAGCTATCTGCGAAATTGCGATGGCGCAAACCGAGTCTCACATACGAGCTGTGGCGATTCTTTGGAAAGGGTTTCGCTGGCTAAACCCTGCACTCGAATGAACAAGCGAGTCCTTCTATTGTTTGGCACCTAGCAGCCGTGTAATGGCTTCTGTCAAAATTTCTTCTGCGTGTTCAAATTACAACAGCTGATTGGCTTTCCTTGATATGTTTGCATTGACTATGCAACATAACCGGCCATGTGGGTCTTTGGAAATTTGGATCTATATAATGCAGGAGGAGAACACACAAGCACCCTAAACCCTAAAAGAAGAGTCAGCAAGGTGAAGTGCGCCGGCTGGTAGTAGTAGTATCCCGAACACACAGACCTCGTCTGGCGAGTCCGAGTTGCGAGAGTGTAAAAGAAGAGTCAGCGCTGAAAACATACAATGTCACAGCCGAGACGGGATCCTTCCAAGAGCAGCTCGCTCCGAATGGCCCACATTGGTCCTGGGCAAAGCCCGTAGGCCGACAGCAAGGCCAGCCAGCCTTGGCCAACGCAGGAAGGCTCATGCCCGGGAAGCTCAGTGCTGATTACATAATATGAATACCATCAATGCGGGTATTAATGTTCTCAATATTCATCTGAAATATGAATATTAATATTGAATTGATTGCGAACAGAATCAATCTTAATATTTGATATTATTAACGTCTCAGGCTTAGGCCACAAGAGCTCTGTTTCTTCCTCTTGCTCGCCCTCGTTTCCTCACTCGTGCCCTTGCAAAAAAGTCCAAATTGACAAGTATGACAGGACTGCTAGTGTTCTATGGTACATAAATTTTTATCTCTGCTCCTCTCTCTCTCTCTCCTTACATCATCATGAGGATTAGGGTCCTCATCATCATCACCACCGCCACCATCATCGTCATCAATGCTGTTATTGTTATTGTCAGTCGTGTCAATACGATTATTGTGTTATTGTAAATGTATCATTATTATGAAAATGTATCATTATTATTAACATTGTTGTTACAATGATTCGCCGTCTTATTGCTAGTGTTTCTATCGTACACGCAATTTGTCTCTACTTCTCTCTCTCTCTCTCTCGCATTCGTGTCCACTGAATTGTCTTCCCGGCCACGCCGAGTTGTTGTAGCCGACAGATATTCATCTAAATATCGAGTCCAGCCCAGTCCCTCCAGAAAGGGATTCGACTGCGATTCGTACCTTGTAGTGTAGGCTAGATTTTATTGTAGACGGATTGCACCACCTGTGTGCAAAAGCCTTGCCTTCTGCCGAAGGCATTGTGCAGGGTTTTGCATCAAATTCGGGGATTCGCCACTCCGGCACCATGAGTAGGACGATCAAGTGGAAGCAGAGATTCCATGTTTGGAAGCTTGAGTAGGGGATGAGTCCTCTGCCGCAGATTTCCACCGGCTTTCATACTTGGTCTGGGTTTATGATTACAAACGCCTGCATCACCATTTGCTGGGCCCAACGAGGGACAGGTTCGTCAGCCAGCCCCAGCCAGGGCCAAACGCTCCTAACCTAGAAGCCTGAACATGCCTGAACAATCACGAAGCGTTCCCCATTATAAATATACTATCTAACCTGCCGTAGTATGCAATCTCTCTTCTATTTCTTAGGACCCATATTCATGTTGCACCTGTAGCTACGCGGGAACGACAAGCAAAGCAATACATTGACAATCCTATGTATGAGGCTTCGGCGCAAAAACTTCTCATGGCCGCCTCATACCTGCGTACCACAAAACCTTATCTTGCTCATGTACGTGGTAGTTCCAGGTCCAAAACCCTTGCGTGTCGAACCCTAAACTCTTGAACCCTGAAGCCCTAAGGCCAAACTAACCGAGCTCCCTTGACTTCCTAAACCCCTACATCCTTGACGTCATCACAATCTTCCACACACGATCGAGGCCCCGACGGCCGGGTTCCCTGGCCCGCCGCCTCCGCGCGATGCGAGACCGCGGAAACTGGGAGGAGGCCCACGAGGAGTTTTGGTGAAGGAATTACAGGCGCACTGCCTGCTCAGCGCAGTGATGCATATGCAGACACATATACCATGTTCGGTCATGGTCGTGGTTCTGCTTGAAGACCAAAATCTTTATCATTTGTTCTCCCTCGTACCTTCCCTCCCCTCCCTCCCTTTCTCTGCCTGGGCTGGTTGTGCTGGGCTGGGTGGGCAAAATGGGGGTTTAGGTTTGAGTGTAATTAGTATGCAGTGCGGGTGGGACCTTCCAGACCAGATTGTGTACCGTGTTTTGCGGGATTGCTCGAGCGGCTCTGGAGTGTTGTAGTTGCACATCGCGCCCCTCCTCCCTGCCGCATTTGCATACAACTTCCCCCAGGTGCTGCACCCCCACCCCCGAAGTGGTCACAAGTGACCCCGATTCCCTGAACCGCGATCCTTGGGTCACTGGAGACTCTGCTGCCCTGGGGTCCCAGATGATGAGAATCCTTCTATGTAGGGTTCTATAAGGGCACCTTCTTTTCGGAACTCCCACATGAAGCTTCTGAGAGTCTCACAAGTTGGTTGAACTGTTCTGATTGCTATTTGGCTTTTCGAAAGTTTCTGAACGGGCTTCATAGGTCGCTCCTCGAGGCTCTGACTTGAGCTGTTTCGGGCTGAAGGCTTCAAGAGTTCAGCGCCCTAACCCCTAACCCTATAACCCTATGCGGGCTCGTCCTTGTTAGGCTCTTGGGAAACCCTATAACCCTAAACCAAAACCCGATTCCTACCTCGGCTGAGTACTGACTAGTGAAGTCACGGTAGTAACGGTAGCAAGCTGAAACAGTGAAGCCGTGCTTGCGTGAGCGAGTGTGCGAGTCGAAACCAACATCCGACCTTGCAAGCTCGAAGATGCCCTCAGCCAGGCTCTCCGCATCTGGCACGCTTCCGGCGATGTGGCCTTGGACCCGGCGGCATGCGCGGAGGCGCCACCGCAGGATGTTCTCGGTATCATCGAGGTCTGGATAAGTAGTACCAGTAATCCCTTGTAGCGAGTGTGAGCGTCAAAAAAATCCCTTATAGTCCCCCCAAGCCCCAATTATGTCAGGGATTGGGGTTTGCAGCTTCTGACTGAACGCTACACAGCCGGCTTGGACCCACCAATGTCGGAGGCGAGAAAACACCAACATAAAGCCTTAAAAATCCTACGCCCTTAGCCCAAGCCCTGGGACGCAGAGATGCAGAGCAGAAAAGGCCCTATAAAAGCAAACCCAGATTAAGCCCTGAGGCACTGGGAGCCATGGTCAGGACGGCCAGTGCAGCTGAGGCCATTCAGTCCAAAGCCTGTCAGGTCTTGCAGCTGTTTATTTTCCTCAGGCTTTGTGCTTGTTCCTCAGGCTTTAGGGCTTCCAGGGCTTGAAGCGTTTCTGGTTCAGGGGCTTAGGTGCCCTGAACCCCCCCCCCCCCCCCCCCCCCCCACCCAAATTTTTTTTGGGAAACCCTTCCCCCTTGCCTTTTTGGTCGTGGGTTTCCCCCCCCCGCGTGCACACAAAAAAACGCGCGCGGCAAATACTTANCTAAACCCTAAGCATCGACAGCCGAAAGACCCTAAACCCATAAGCCCCGCAAGCCCTTAAAACCTGTAAACCCCTAAATCCCATTAAACATTGAGGAACCCTTGCCCATTGCGTCTTTGGTAGCTAGCTTGCACCCAGCCGGTTGCAAAGCAAAAGGGCCGCCGAGCTAAACCTTAAACCCTAAGTCCCGCAATCCAAAATCCTTCAGAGCTGGGGAGCAGAACGCTGGAGCTCAGAAGCAGGAAGAAAGGGCATTCAAGAAGCACGAAGCTGCATAGAGTTGTTGCATCGATATGCCCGATATGCCATAATCCTCCTCCTAGTGCTCATAGCACCACACCAATACGACGACGACCAGCACTTCAGCTGTCGGAAAGAGTATGAAAGAGTGAAAGGAAGTAATAGTGACCCCCTATCCTTCCTATACGAGTAAACTCCCTTTTCTCATCTTTGAGGGCCCTGCATTCCTCCTCCTCGTCCTCCTCCGGCAACCGCAAGAGGCTTCGCAGCTTCTGCACCAGATGCACAACCAGGTCCTGGAGCCGACGACCCAGACCCGTGCGGACGCACAGACGTTTCGGAGGTTCAAGCTTCGGGTTTTGAGGGAGTCTGCGCTGCAAGGGCCGCAAGGGGGTGCTTGGATCTGAGGTTCAGGGTCCGGGGTCACTCTTAGGGCTCTCATCATACCAAGCTCTTCTCAAAATGTACAAGGCTGGCCTGTTTTGACGGGGCTTACCTACCGGTGACTGCTTAAGGTACGCCGTGCTGACTCACGATTCCGGTTGTCTCCTCCAGCGGGAACCCATGAACCTAGCCGGGCTTCGGGGTCTCATGTGAAGCGAGGGGTTACTTGGTGCACATTTCGGGCGGGGATCGAGCGATCATGCACGCAGCTGTGCTGCGGAGTGCAAAAACTAGCAGCAAGTCATACGCGTACTGTAGCATTATCTTTTGCATGGTTCGACAGGAAGCGTGACTTATTGATAAATCGAGGCGTGCAGGGTAGCCGAATAATCCGACGAAGGCCGGACCATGTGGCCGTGGGATCGGCTGTCGCTGCCTGCGTCGCTGGTGGTGAGTGGGAGCCGAGCTTAGCACAGAAATCCAAAAGCGCTCTGACTTTCACGGTTCCTGATCCCTAAACCCTGTTTGGCTTCCTTGGGCGGGCAAGTGAGAGCATCGAAGGGCCTTTCGGAAGCTGCGGTTACATCTCGCAAACATGATCCTGAATTGTTGTTCTTCAAGTCAGCGAGGCAACGCAGAGACTTCGGCGAGAGAGAGAGAGGGATATTGAAGAATTGACGAGAGAGAGTCAGAAACCCTCACGTCCCCATTTCCTGCTAAAGTCGATGAGTAAAGGAGCGAGATTTGGAAGGAGAGTCATGGAAACTTCAACTCAATGACGAGGAGGAGGCCGTCAAGCTCCTGTCGGAAGTGGAACTTTGGACGCTCGGTATTCGGAAGAACCTGTCCTTGCAGTCTTCACCATCCTTTCACAGGTGCTTTTCTGCTGATGCTGCTGCCCGAGCCACCATCAAGGGTTCTTGCTGTCGGGCAGAAATCCCCAAAACAGGAAATCCTAGCACTTCCCTGCAGAAGGAAGCTTCCGGCAGAGTCTGTGGGACCCGTGGCCTACAACGCTGCCATCGGCGCCTGCGGCTATGCCCACTCCGCGGAGAGCAGGGGCCTTCGAAGTGGAGCAGGGGTGCATGTGGAGATATCTGCGAAGCGGCTTCCTAAGCGGCTTCCTGTGTTACCTAGTGTCGGCCGGCGGAATGCAGAGAGATCCCGCACCATCTTGCATCAGACCTTTCCGACCCAGGCACTCACGTCCCCATATTCAGCGTAAGGGGTGCAAACAGCCCTGTGTGAATCCGCCTCCATGTTTTTGTTACGGAATCCGCAACCCTCAATCTTCACGAGAGCTGACGGGACTTGCCACGCCTAGTTAGAGGATTTGTCTTTCCAATGTGGCTCAAAATCCTGGGGGGGGGGCTCCCGACCGTTATACAACTATATACACATATATATATACACATATATATGTGGCATAGTCATATATGCATATATGTGTATATGTATATACGTATGTATATATATATATATTATACATATGTGCCACGACCCTGCAGGAGAGCGCTCTCCAGCTGCTCGAGCGAATGGATCGACAGAAGGCCTCGCAAAGCTCCGCTTTGGGGACCTCCGTTCTCGGTGAGTCAATATAGGGGCCTAGGGGCATATTATACTATGGCTATAATAAGGAACCCGGCCCAAATATTATGGGCCCCTGAAGGAAGCTGGGGGTTCAGTAGTTGAGGTTTGAGGTTACTTGGGACCCTGGACCATCAGACAAGCAGAGGCGAAAGCCAAGCAACAGCACTATTGTATAAGGAAATGCAAGATCTTCTTCGTGCAACAACGCCGGCATCGCGACAATGATCTGATAGTGAGTGGCAGTGAGTGGCCGTCATCTTAAAGAAGATGCGGCTCCTCCTATCTTTTGGCAACTCAAGTCCCCAGGACAACCTGAAACCTCCAAAGCCTACTTCACGCAGCAAGATGTACCCGGCCCTTCCAACGCAAAAGCTGTCCGCCCGTATCGCTTCAAGCACCAATGGCCATGCCGATTGTTGAAGGAACCGTCGGGTTACGGGTTTTCTAGCTCGCAGGTATGTCTGCACCCCGAAGCTCCCAGAGCAATCGAACCGCCAAACCTGAAGCTTCTGAAACCGAGGAAATCCAAGCTCGTTTTGTGCGGTTTTAAATAGATTTAGGCCCCAAAACGCGGCAGATCCCTCGCACGACCCGCACGTTCGGCGCTGCCATCGGCGCGTGCGGTCGCGGCCATGCGTGGCCAGCAGCTCTGAGCCACTGGCTGGCGCATAACTCTTTCTGGAAAATAGTATAGGAGAGCCTAAACCTAAAAGCTGAATAGTGGGGTATTGGCGTAAAGGTCTGTAACAAAAGTCTTCAGCTCCAAAGAATAATACGCTTCATTACCGGGGAGCCGCGTATTCCTGAGTGTGGCAAGTCATGGGTGATCGCCATCTTCAGAACCCTTTCTCCATTCGTATAAACAATACCACCTAAACTTCAACGCCCCGCGGTGCTGCGACGCTGATTGGATGGCAGAAAACATGATCCCTGTGTTTTCTGACCCCTGTTCGATTGTGGTTTTGATCGGAAGACGTGTAATTCTGAGTAGACCTTCGAGGAGATCTTAGATTATGTTTTTGTTGATCATTATTTAGGTCCATTTGTTTTTTTTTTATCCCCGACGTTCGATTTTGGATCTTCATTATTATTTGATTTCTTTGGTCCCTCAGCCGGACTCTTCAACTGAGGCTTGCTTGAGGAGATGCACCTTGCCTGCACTGACATGCAAAACCCAGCTTTGCAAATGGCCTCGTACTTGCTCGATCAAATCCATCCATGTGACCGGAGTCCCGATCAAATCCTCCACTCAGTTTGTCAACAGTTGCCACGGTGCCCCTAAACCCTAAGGCCTCATGAAGCCGTGCCTACGTTGAGCGAGTGTGTGAGTCGAAACCCTCCATCTGCCACAGCGTTCATGTCACAAGATCCAGTTCAGAATCATCGGAGCGAGCCTTGAACTTGCGTACCTTACAGCTTAGGACGTGTCACAGCATGGCCGTTTTACAAACTCTCTTTCCTGCTGCTATTTCAGCGGAGACTGAGTTCCACTTCGTTTATTGACGACTCGTCACTCCTCACTCAACAGTTCGAGAGTCCCAACCGCGGACAACCGCGGAAATCTCATGACTCATGCCGTTTTGTTTCGGTATCTGTGGAGGCGAGACACTCGCTGGCCCGAAGTGGCAGGCCACTGCAGGGTTCCGTACAAGAAAAGGGCTGAGCATCCGGCACGGGCTTCGCCAGAGTGCTCCACTAGAGTGCTCTTTAAGTCAGCCAACACCCAATCAGGCGCCGACGCCGTTGCCCATGCGGGCACCGTCTCCGCATGCGCAAAGGCCGTTGCATGGCGCCATGCGCTGGTGCTGATCAGGCACCGAACATGTCCGTCCAACCAAAGACCTGAGTCCATTCCGCCCAGCCTCACCCATTTCGCAGGTTCTACGCCCTCATCTTTATTCCTACGGCCTGTGCTATTGTTTCACCTCTCGATCCATTATAACTAGTATCGCTCTGCTAGGGATCGCTACAAACACTGCTATCACGATTATACAACCATTATCAGTCTTAGCTTTGTTATTACATTTATAACTATAATTGCTAGTTTCACTATTGTTACTCTCACAGTTTCGCCATGAGGACTGCGGAGGAGTGGCTGCACGAACCCATGTCTCCTGCCGCCTACACCGTTGCAATCGCAGCCTGCGATCGGGCTGGTCTCTGGGAGCAGGTTCCGGGCTAAGCGATATCATACGACAGGGTTGCTGTAAGGAGTACTAAAAGGGTTACTATCGAGTTGCTATAAGGGTCACTGTGAGGGTTGCTATAAGTGTAATCGTATCAGCACTTTATGGGTGGATGCAGCCTGCATAGCGTCACACGCCCATGGGGTTGATGACACTGCACCATCTCCCGGAATCCTGGAAAGTTGTCTCGGTATTGCCGTCAGAGCCCACAAAGACAAAGCACGGGGAGAGCTGAACCCAGCAGCGTCACACAACTTTGGGCTCTGATCCAATGCTTGCCTTGGTCAAACTTACCTGGCACTGCCGGAGTCGAACAATAACATGCCTTCAACCCACAAGATCACCCAAAGCAGCATGTACCCCTAAGCTAAACCGCTGAGCTCGCTCTTCCTCCAAGGCTTTGGCGGTTTTCGCAGTGCCTGGGCAGCTCATGCCTACATCAGAAATAATTCTGTAAAAGGGGACTGGTTCAGGGTCTAAGGCGCCCCCAACAGGATTCCGCAAAGGGTGGGTTTATGGTTTGTGCACTTGAACCCCTTCCCCCTCCCAGAAAGAGGTACCAGAGAAGGACATTGTGGCTGGGGTTGATAACTAGAATAACTAGAGAGCTTACGTGTGCCGAAAGATATGTTAAACACTTCTCTGACTGCGAGAAGTAGCAGAGGCGTGCTGCAAGTGTGCCAAGGACATGCAGCAACAGCAGGCGGCGCCTTGCTCGGCACATTGTATCATGAAGAATGATGGTGGTCTTATGCTTCGGGGCTCCTTATTATTCCCATGCGGGTCTGGGGCCGGGACACGGGAGCACCATCATGTGAGAGAGAGCGGAATCCCTAGAACGCGGATTATCAAACGAGCCTGAAAATTGCGAGAAAAGCCATGCCATTCTGATACCCCAACATATCTTTTTCTCAACAATCAGGGCCATGCCAGTCTGACGCCTTGGCAGCTGCAGTTACATGAAGTGCAGTAAGATATCCATGTAGAGGACTAGCACAAGGGTCTACTACCATATACTGAATACTGTCGTGCGGTACTGTATATCTTGGACTCTGTAGTACTGAATGATGGCATGGTATAACACTGTTACGATGCCATTCATCAGTTAACCTTATGTGTTGTGTAGTTTTACAAATGCTTCCTTCTATCTTGCTCCCCAATTTCCCAACCAAGGAGATCGGCACGACTGCGCTGAACGCCCTTCTGAGCGCCTGCGGGCGTTCCAGCGAATGGCAGCAGGCCGTTGAGGCGGCGCGGCCCAGATAAGGTTTGAATTGTGTTTTCAGGCGTCGCAGCATCCGATTTGGTTCGGGACCGTGGGGTTTAGGTTGTTTTTTTTCTCTGCATGGTTTTGAAGGCATTCAGGGGCAGCTCGGACATATGTTGCCCCATTAAAGGACTGCATGTGGAGTTTCTCTTCTGGGGCGCATCTGCATCGGGCCTCAAAAATCGCGCCACTTGCGGAGATTGCATATACATATACGGCGTATTTATGTGTGTATATATATGTAGAGAGAGAGAGAATAATAATGAATAGAGATATGTATGTATATGTATATGTATATGTATATGTAAATAGGTGTTTTTTGCTTTTGCTTTTCCGTCTGTCTGTCTGTCTGCCTGCCTGCCTGCCTGCCTGCCTGTCTGTCTGTCTGTCTGTCTCGCTGTCTCTCTCATAATTTTCTCCGCTCATCGGTCACTGAACCCTACACCGTGAACCCGATTCCGTTTCCATAGGCATAGCCGTTGGGGTGCATGTTCCGAAAGTACAACGATGGAACACAAGAGCCCCCCTCTCTTCTTAAACCGCAACCGCATGTCTTCTTCAGTATTTTTGCACGTGACATCATCCCAGTTTCATTGGCGGCGGCACACCTGAACCGTCTTGTCATGTCCCAGCTGCCAGCTGGAGTTGGCTTGTGAAGCTCAGTTTGAGAGGAGCCGGAATCTGCCCCGCCTTTACCTGGGCCCTGTTCGCGTCATGCCAATTGCGCAAAGCTGTCTGCAAGGCTTCTGGAAGGATTGCTCTGAAAGAGACTTTGAGCTTTGATAGTATGGTGGATGCCCGCTAAGTATGGTGTGCGATTAGCGAGCACCTGACTGTGTGGGGTTGCAAGAGCAAGAAGAATTGTCGATATCCCCAAAAGCGGGAACCATTAGCAGTCAGGCCCAACAGGTACTGCGAGAAGCTATGCTGCACGCCTCACGCGAGAATTGTTAGGCCAATGGGGGGCCTTCCCACCAAGCGAGGATCCCTAATTGTACGACGGCCCCGAAATTCTCAACTCTATAATTCCTACATGTATACAATCGGCGAGGAGCAGAATCGGACACAAAAGGCGCTAAAACCCCCGCAACCGCAAAACCATCCGCAACCCAGAAGCACTTAAAACGGACGCTCTAAACCCTGCAATAAGCTCCGAATCGGAGAAGGTGTGGAGTTCTCCGATGTTCGACAACCTCGCAGACCGGGTCAGTTCTGGACTGCTCGTACGCCACACGCCTGCTTATGACGGGAGTTTTCCAAAAACGCGAGTAATTATTTGTGACCCTAAGTGACGCTTCCAGGATCCTTAGTCAGGCCTAGTAAAGTATCGGGGACACGAGAAATCTTTGGAAAGACCCAAAATTGCAGTCTCCTGCGGTAACAAAAAGTGAATCCTTATCCTGCACAGATCTTTCAACCAACAGAGGCCCTGCAGGGCCTGAGCTCTCGGAGTGTTCTTTGGGATTTGGCATTGGGTTTCTATGGCGTTTAGGCCAAATTAGGAATGTCATCCCTCATCCCGATACGTTTATACTATGATCATAATACGCCTCCGCTTAGAGCTCGAATTCCCGGATTCCTTAGAAAAGAATTCAGAATGGGCTGGCTGTCCTGCCGTCTCCATGAGTTACGCAGTCCGAGACATGCAAAGTGTGCTTGCGACTGAGGAGCGCTCGAGCGAGCAGGCGCGTTCGCGGGTGCGGGTTTTTGTTTAGGGTTTGGGGTTTAGGGTTTAGGGTTTGCGCTGGCCGGCACCTCAGTCCGTGCTGAAAAAGGGTTTAGGGTTTTGGTTTAGGGTTTAGCCGGGCTGTGGGCAGAGACCTGGTGCAACGAAAGTGTTTGTAGGGCTTGGAGCTGGCGGTCAGTCGTGCCATCTGGTCCAGAGCAGGAGGCAAAAAATGTGTATGATATACTATAGTATATAATTAGCATGATAGGATGAGTTCGCTCCTGCAGGACATTGGAGCCTCGCACTGGAGACATTCCAGGAGCTTGGAACCATGCGGGTGGAGCTAGGTGAACGCCGGCTGAATTACTGTAGGGTCCCATGTCCCATGTCGGGCTCAGTGTATCAGGGATGCTGGTATTTCGGATCCATTTTTTGGTGCCCCCCGCCTGTTTGCAAGCAGGTGTCAGTCGGTCTCTCGCTTCCCTTCCCTCTGTCATCGTTAGCAGACTATGGATATATCTCTCATGTCGTGTCGCACATCATTTGTGAGCCCGTCTGTCTCTTCACAACTCTTGCTCATGACAGGGACGGCCGCCTTCAACGCAGCCATTTCTTCGTGCGCCCTTGGGCGCCGCTGGCAATTTACCTTGGAACTGCTGCAGCAGATGCCCTCTGTCCGCGTGCCGATGACGCGCAGCACCCGAAATGCGGCGTTGCGGTCGCCTTAGCTTACATGATTGTGCAGGACCAAGTGTAGTGGTTCAGGGCAACATGTTTCTTGACCCTACAGCCCCTAGGCCCTAAACCCTGAAAAGGTTTCTCCTGCATACTGCATATCCCGGTAGCATCTTCGGACGCTTTGACTGGAAGCCTTCCGACTCTCAGGCATTCGGGTCAGTTTGCAGTTGGGCTGATCGGCATGTTTGGCAATTGCTGTCAGAAGATTTGAACACACTGGCAGCGCAAACTCTCACACTTCCTGGTCCTTGTGCCACCCTGCTATGTGGGCTCGTCCTTGCCATGCGGAAGGCAAAAAGCCCAAGCCGTACTACCCTGAGACCCTGTATGAGCCTTAAGCCCAGAACCATCCAGAATCCGTACGCTTGTTCACATCACGACTTCTGCCTGAGTTGCTTTGTTTCGTGATCAACCTTTGCTCGTCGGTTCGTATTTAACTGTCTTCAAGGATGAAGCTGTATCGTTGTAACTTGAAGTCTAGAAGTGGCTTATAGCTTGCTGGTTGCACTCTAACTCTAGCGCATAGAATTACCACAAGAGGGTCTCTTCCCAGTCAAGCACGAGGCAACACAAAAACTCTAAACCCTCAGCCCCCGAATGCCATATACCTTCGATCCCTAGAATCCGAACCCTGAACTAAAAACCGCGAACCCGAAACCCCAAGAGCACCCTTCAAGGAACCCCAAACGAGGCGCGCCTTCGACGGGCCTGAGCTCATCCCGGCGGCCTCTGGGGCTCTTCGACTGCTGCGGGCCGGGCTTGGTGCGGCGCAAACAGAGGCTCCGGATTTTGCCGTCATAACACCTAGTCAGCCAGGCGGCGTTTGTGTGTCTCTCTCTCTCTCTGTCTCTCTCTCTCTCTCTCGCTCTCTCTCTCTCTCTCTCGCTCTGTCTCTCTCTCTCTCTCTCGCTCTGTCTCTCTCTCTCTCTCTGCCTGCGTCTGTGCGTATGAATGCACAGGTATACATATATACATATATAGAGTATACTATATGTCTGTCTGTCTGTCTGTATGTATGTATGTATGTATGTATGTATTGTGAATCGATGTGCGTATGCACAGAAACTTTTGCACGCATGAATGTGTTTGCGTTTGTGAGTGTGCATCTAGGTAGATAGGTATACGTCTCTATGTACGCATGTGTGCAGGTACGTACGTATGTACGTAGTCTATACGTGTATGTACGTACGTACGTATGTATGTATGTATGTAGGTGCGTGTATGTATGCATGTTTATGTGCATTTGCGCGTTTATTTGTTCATGTTTGCATGGAGTAGCTATGACACATACTACTACTTTTTTACTTACACATATGCTTACAAATCCGTATACACATGTGCACACATACTCGCACACACATGCGTACATGCATGCATGCATATACACGTACATGCGCACGTGCATCCCCACCAACATCCGCATATACGCACATATCAGCGCGCGCACACACACACATACACATCATCCTGCACATAAGCATTCAGATACACATGCGAACACAGACACATGCACGCACACACACGCACACAAGCACACGGACATACATCATATAATGTGTGTTTATAAACAGTTACATACATACATACATACAGAGACAGACAGCACTTACACATATACCGACACACACACATATACAGACACATGGGCACACATGCATGCATGCAGCATAAACGGGTACATATATGCATGTATACAACTAGCCACGAATGCATGCCTATGCCTCGTTAAGCTTTTCATATACCCATACATCTATGAATATGAACGCATGTATATCGCATGCATGCGCGCACACACACGCACACACAAATTTTTGTGCGTTTCTACACATCGATGCATGGATGGTGGGTGGGTGGACAGATGGATAGATGGAAGGATGCATGGATGGATGGATGGATGGATGGATACATGCACGCTTGGCTTGGTGGGTGCGTGAGTGGATGGATCGACAGTACAAGCGGTTCTAACGTTGGGAATATCGAGAATGGTTGGTGCTGTTTCTTGGTAGGTCCGTGGGTAGTCTCCGGGTAATCTTCTTGGGGTCGTGTTGTTTGTGGGTGTCTTGGTCGTCATGCTCGTCATGGTCGTCGTGGTGCTCGGTCGCTTTTTTTGCGACTTTCGCTGGCATTATATATATATATACGTGTAAATGTGCATATGTACACATGCGCACATTTTCGTATACATTTACATCTTCATATACATAACATATAGATATACATATATATACATCTGTACACACACACACAAAGATATGTAATCTCAGATGCATGTACATGTATATGTACGTAAATATATACATATACATCGGAAGCATTTGGTAGAGTTCGAAACCATGCACTGAAATGGCGTGCGCAGAAAATGGCTGGCGTAGAGGGTCGCCAGCAGGCTTTAGCAACGTCTCCAGAGTGCTTGCAGGAATGGCATCGCCAGACCTTGCCGCACCACTTGGAGCTGCCCCTGGGCATCAGTCAAGTAATATAGGGGCCTAAATAATTACCAATACTATTTTGTGGGTTCCTTGTTATACTTAGGGTATAATGGGTTCCAAAACCCTATCCTACTTATAAAGGCCCCTGCATTAGAGTGGTTTTTGCAGTATTCATAGACCAGTCATGATGTGCTGCTGCTACTGCTATTTATTGCCGATGCTACATCAAGATCAAAACCACAACAACCACCACCGCCATGATAACCCTAGTTGTCTGGCTTATAAGCCTAGTTACTAAGTCCCAAGATCCTCCAAGCAGGACCGAGCATGCCCTGGACCAAGCGGCCTCTCAGCTAGAACTACGGCTGACGAACCCGGAAGGCTTCGCGGTTTCTGTGAGGTTTTAGTACTGTTTAGTAGTAGGCTTCTAATCGAGTTTCGTAGGGGAAGGATGGGGAAGGCTAAGTTCACAGCACGGTAGCTGTCAGGTGTCCCTGAAGGAAGGGTGCGCCGTAATTCAAGAATTCCAGAGATCCGAAGCCCGAGACCAATAAGGGAGTTTGCAAAACATGTAGTTACCTTCTCAGCGCAACTTGCATTGAGAGCTTCTTGTGCCAGGTTCGGAGCATATTTTTTAGGTTATGCACTCGTGCCCACATGTACACAA
This sequence comes from Symbiodinium sp. clade A Y106, assembly GCA_003297005.1. Classification (NCBI taxonomy): domain Eukaryota; class Dinophyceae; order Suessiales; family Symbiodiniaceae; genus Symbiodinium; species Symbiodinium sp. clade A. Next base: position 43,524 of record BGNK01001914.1, on the reverse strand, counting down.
AGCTTGTGCGCGTATAGCGTAGTTATTCCGGGATTAGCACCATACTCGTCCACATCTATTTGGTATAGATCCAGGAACCCTGAACCCTAAACCCTAAAAGCATAGCTCATATCAACCCTTGAGCCGAAGGATCCGATCTTTTAAGAAGCCCAAAGTAAGGCACCACCCCAACTCTCTGAGATCCCTACAATGGGCAGGCACAAGTGAGGCCAGCGAGGTCTCAGCCTCTCGAGGTCTGCTTGTTTTTGTGGGGGATTGGGCCAGGGTTTAAGCTTTAGGGCCTTTAGGGGGTTTAGGCTTTAGGCGCGGCTGACCGAGCCAAGCGATGCCTGAAGAAGCAATGATGGTGTTTAGGGTTATGCTTTTTTTGGTGGTTGTGTCATGTTGTACAATGACTGTAGCAGTGGACACGGGAATACTCAAAGCATCTTCTTCGATTTGCAAGCAGTTTCCGTCTTGCTTTGAGTTGTGAGGGGTTCTGCGATTTCAGACCGAACAGTTGCTGGCAACGTAGGGTCTTAGGATGGATTCGACGGCTTCTAGGATTTTGCAAAAGCGGGCGGCTTGTGTATTTAGTTAGCAGAACCCTTGCCCGTTTTGGGTGATAATACCACCTGCCTACCACTAACCCACCCATTAGAAGATCATTCCTATACTCCCCCCTACATCTCACCAACTATATCACCACTATACCCCCCATTACCTCCATATAACAGGAATATTCCTATACTCCCTAACACTTCCCCCAAATATCACCACTACTTCCCCGTTACCAAGACCCGTATAGGAATAACCAATTACCCCATCCATATTCCGTAAGGTGGTATTATCACCCAAAACGGGCAAAGGTTGCTTCATATCGGTGGTACATAGTCGTAGCAGGAAAATTGAATCACTTCTTCTACCAGTAGCATGAACATCATTCCGACAACTGCTGCGACCTGCTGCTCTCGTAAAGCATCGCCGGTATACATCTAACCGTGCTCACAGTTTATCGACCACCATGCCCGTGCCTATAACTCTTTGCGCTGTTCTTACTTTTGTTGTTGTCTTGCTTGTAGTGGTGTTGTTGTCTTGCTTGTAGTGGTGCTTGCAGCTGTGGCGTGCCGAACCCTGAACGAACCCTGAACCCTGTAAGCCCTAACCGCCAGAAGGCGACAAAGACTTCGCCGAAAGAGCCGTGCGCGTGCCCGCGGAAGCGCAGGCGCTGCCTCTCGAGACGAAGCTGCAGATTCGAGAGAGTTGAGGGTTTTATAGGGTTCGTTGAGGGTTTTATATGGTTCAGGTTTATTTGTAGGTTTAGGGTTCATGGGGACTGTGGGGGATCTCACTTCCAGGCCGGTGCGTCACAGATCCTGGTTCAAAAAGCGGACTCTGTGCAAGTGAGGATTGCAACGCTCAAGGTGAGCGAAAGCCAAGGAACTCCTTTCCAGTCTTGGGCCGGATCTGGCTTCAGCGAAGATTGGAAGCCTCAGGCCGGGTCTGGTCCTCTAAAACAGTACTTGCCGAGGATGTGACATGTATGGTTGGCAAGGTAAACCCCAAACAGCCGGATCCTTATGCTAGAGACCCCGGACTAGGGGATTCAAGGGACTTGGCATCGTGAGCCGCTTCTTTTCTACTCGACAGGCACGAACTCCGTGCCGTGACGGCTGCCAGTCTTGGAGCGGAAGATGCGGATGTCTTCGTTCACCTGGTGGGTTCGCGACTCTACGGCGTCCGCCCCTGAGCGGGTGTTCGAATCGAACCCGAAGCCCTGAAGGCGTCTTGCAAGTGATACGAGTCGAGAAGCAGAGGTACCTCCGATAACACTGGCCATGGACGCTGAGCACTGGCAATCATGCACATGCAGGAACCTTTCTGGAAACAGTGACTCGCGACATTGCAAGCGAAGCAGGAGTAAAGCAGTTCTCTGCATCAAAGCAGCCGAGCCGGTGATCCACAAATACTCCGCTCCAAGCCTCTCTGAAGGCGTCAAAGGCCCCTAAACTCCTCAAGTCTAAAGTCCTAAAGTGAAGGGCTCGAGCTGCTTGAGCCCTGAGATCCCTACCCCGGAAGGCTACGGCGAAAAGCCGTGTAAGCTGCACGAGGCCGGCCTCCCCCAAGCGGACGTCGACCTGGTGATCGAGCTCCGCCCGGAATTCGAATCCGCGAGGAGGAGCGAGGCAGGACAGGCGGTGTCGGAAACTTAGTAGGGATCTGTTGCTCGTGGCAGTCACCTGCTATGGCGGTGTGGAGCAGCGCAGCACTTCTCATGGTTTTGTAATCAGGGCCGTAGCCGCGCGACTATCAGTTCAGGTGCAGAAATGGGGGCCAGTATTTGAGCGTTGGCGCTGTCGAGCAATAGCAATAGCATCAATAATGCGTCAACGGCTTGTTCTGAACATTTGGGTTAGGTTTTCGCGGTTTCCAATGGAACCCCAATCCATGATCTGCCAATCCGTTGAATCCTTGTCTCACTTTGCCGGCCACGGGCAGGTTGCGGACGAACAGAGCCACACAAGCACACCGAGGAGGGCGTGTCAGAAAACGAATGACCTTGACCGAGAGACTCCAAGATGCGTTGATTAAGGAGTTACCACAGCGGCCTCAGTACGGGTTTAAAAATAGGAGGATACCGTACTTAAAATCATACAACGATCCTGGGCAGCAGATTCCTGCCTTAAGGGGTTTTCGGAGTCTCTGGAACTAAGTACCCTCATTAAGTAGAAGAAACCGAAGGTGGCAGGCAGCCGCCAAACTGGGGGATGCAGAGCCCAAACCACCATGCATGACGCGAGTCATAGGAACCGGAGTGTTGCGAAGAGAACTGCCTGCAGACCGAGGTGGTCCCGAAGTTCAAAATCCTCAACCCTAAATACAGAGACCTCGTCTGGCGAGTCCGAGTTGCGAGAGTGTAAACGTTCTGAAGGAGGAAAGTAGCGTGTAGTCTGTCATAGTTGTGCACCCGAACACAGAGACCTCGTCTGGCGAGTCCGAGTTGCGAGAGCGTAAACGCTCTGAGATGCGAGAGTCCAAAACCAAAACGCCCTAAGTCTGAATGAAGACCAAAGCCATTCAACCCAACAGATCTGCTGGGAGGATTGTCGCCATGCGATCGCTGCTGCAGTTGAGACGGCACATTGAGGCTTAAATTTCGGGGATGGACAAATTCAGACACTACATAAGTATTTACCTGCACACACGTATGTCTACATCCATATAACTCTCTGTGTCTCTCTCTCTCTCTCTATATATATATATATATATTAGACGTTTCCTCTAACAGGAACTCTTTATGTCATCTCGGGCATACGAACCAACAGTTCAGACAGACATATCAACAGCAAAGTCGCTGCTGGTTTGTGGGCTTGAAAACGACAAATCAACAGCAGATTTCTGTTGGTCTGCGGGGCTTGAAAACGACAACTCAACAGCAAATCAACAGCAAATTCCGGGCCCACAAATCAACTGCAAATCCTGGGATTTGCTGTTGATTTGTGGCCCGGAACTTGCTGTCGATTTGTAGCTGCCAGGCAATTTGTGGCTTTCTCCGGGCCCACAAATCAACAGCAAATCCCGGGATTTGCTGTTGATTCGTGGCCCCGGAATTTACTGTTGATTTGTAGCTCTTCATTAGGAAGCCACAAATCAACAGTTAATGTTGGCCTGGCTAATGTGCTGGATGATCAAGCCAATGTGCTGTCGCAGGGACTGGAATCCTCGCCATGGTTTGTCCGAGTGTGAGTGCTGAAATCGACAGTAAATTCCGTGCCCACAAATCAACAGCAAATCCCGGGATTTGCTGTTGATTTGTGGCCCCGGAATTTACTGTTGATTTGTAGCTCCCAGGCAATTTGCGGGTTTCTCCGGGCCCACAAATCAACCGCAAATCCCGGGATTTGCTGTTGATTTGTAGCCTCGAATTTACTGTTGGTTTGTAGCTCCCAGGCAATTTGTGGCTTTCTCCGGGCCAAATCAACAGCAAATCCCGGGCCACAAATTCGCTGTTGATTTGTGGCTTTGATAGCCACAAATTCGTTGTTGATTTGTGGCTTTTATAACCACAAATTCGCTGTTGATTTGTAGTCTTCAGCCACACATTCGCTGTTGGTTTGTGGGTTTTATAGCCGCAAATTCGCTGTTGATTTGTGGTCTTCAGCCACAAATTCGCTGTTGATTTGTGGTCTTTACAACCACGAACTCGCTGTTGATTTGTGGTCTTCAGCCACAAATTCGCTGTTGATTTGTGGTCTTTACAACCACGAACTCGCTGTTGATTTGTGGTCTTCAGCCACAAATTCGCTGTTGATTTGTGGCTTTTACAGCCGCAATTCGCTGTTGATTTGTGGTTTTCAGCCACAAATTCGCTGTTGATGTGTAGCGCCGCCACCTCATACTTGCTGCCATTCTGAATGTACTGAATCAGCCTAAAGAACCCATGCTATTTGCTGTTAGAAGCACCCCCTAATCTATATATGTACAAAGATAGATAGATAGCTATACGTGGGTATAGACACCTGGCCTGAGAAAAGAGCAGTCTGATTTATTGGTTTCCATTGGCTCTTGAACTACTTCCTTCCTGCAGCAGACTATCAGCTTTGCAGGGTCTTGTATCATGGCGGAAGGTCGGCGAGAAGTACTTTAGAGTTAGAGGGTTGTGGTCAGGTTGGTTGGCCTAACAGTTCTGCAAACAAAGGTACGCCCCGTGCTTGATTCCCATCAGAGGATCTTGCAGGGCCGGATGCGAAAAATGCTTCTTTCTGCCTCGTCTGTTCTCCTCAATCAAGTGAACCTCACGAACACCTGGATGAGGCTTTTTGGCAACCGACCTGGTACTTGTAGCTCAGACCTCGACTCGAATGAAACATATTTTCTTGAGACGAGCCCGGCAAAAGCTTACACGTATTCCACAAGAAAGCCCCGAAGGCAAGCTTTAAAAGCTCTGCGCTCTAGCCGGGATCTCCGGGAACTCAAAAACACCATCGCTCACTGCACCCTGGTCGCCAAGTGTGAGATTCGAAGCCTCTCTCGTGCAAAACATCAAGAAATAACCATGCCTGTCCTTTCTGATTTCCGAACCCTCCAGGCCCGGGCAAGTTGTTGCGGCGCTTCCACAATGACCACAAAGATTAAGTTCCGAAATCCCAAAAGTTGAAGCCTGCTCGGGCGGTGCGCAGAAGCCTGCGCCATAAATCGTACCGGGAACCTCGACAGGCATGTCTGAGTTGTGAGTGCTGAAACCATACAGCCCCGACCTTTCCAGGGTCCCAGAGCCGGCGCCGAAGCGCCGCACGTTAAGCCCCAATGTCCTGAGCTCCATCTGGAAAAGCAGTCGTTCAAGCCCACATGATCCCAAACACCCCAACGAACCCCAACTCCTAGACCTTGTAAACCCTACACCCTGCCAGGAGTGACAGTTGAAAGCTTGCACCCAAGTCACATCAGGCAGAAGCGAACTGGGAGGTCATGGAGATGGCATTGGACGCTCGCCGCCCGATGTTGCGGCTGAGGCGGGGTTCACTTGCTCTATTCTGAAAGCTGTTCTGGGATTCGATACTTGTTTGCTTTTTTATGCTTTGGGGGTTCCTCCGCGCAGGTGGAAGTTTCGGCAACGGTGCGTAGGACCTAGCCTAAATTTAATCGTAGCTGATGAGAATCGGACAAGGGCCGGAGCCTTCGGTGCTACTGTAGTGGTTAGGTATGTTCGGTTTTGGGGGACGGTTGGGTTGGCGCCCAAGTTTCAATGATTTTGGTTCTGTGCCTTTGGGCTTGGGTTCTGGGCTTCGAGATGCTAGCAGCTAGCATACTCACGCTACTGTCCAGTCTATCGGAAAACGGAGATCTTGCAGCAGCTCTTGGGACATGGAAGCAAGGGTTCTTACATTCGGGCGGGCCAACGATTGAACAGCTGCTCCCTCCAGCAGGCATGTCAACATCGATGCTGGCATCGAGGCTCCGTTTCCGACAGCATGAATGATTGAAACTTCTTGACGCAGAAGAGTGATGGCAAACAAATGATGTGCAGGCTGGCGCATGAGAATCACATCGAACAGCCAGGGTATTCAGTAAATAAGGAAAGCAGAGCGCTTTGCTGTTGTGCCTGGCCTTGCCGGAGCTGATACTGCCGGACGAACCCGTGCTCTTCGTGCAGCGGATTCAGGGATTTGGGGCGGCTTCTATGTTTAAGCACACCACAGCCGAACACTGCAGGTCACCTTCGACCAGACCTTGGCCACGCTCGAAAAGAGCGAGCTCCTCGCCAGAGCATGCCAGGTTGCCCGGTATGCTGCGACTTTCTTAGTGTAACCTGTAGAGCTCGACAGCGGATGCCATTGAGCAGTTAAAGTAGCCGGGAATCTGGAACCTTCCCCGACGAGGCCGCCGACACGCAGCCCTTACATGTGTAGACGCCGGTGCAGAATGACAGCCTTTGAGGTGAAGACTTCGACCTGCTACTCGAGAGTAGGGCTGCGTAGGGAATTGTGATGCGCTTGCTGGCCTGACATGCTGTTTCCGAGGCGTAAGCCATCAGAGAGCAACAAATACGCCAACCTCCTGCTTGCAAATGCTGGCAGTATCGTCATCGTGCAGTGCCGTTGGCAGATTGTTGTGCGGCCGTTATAGATGATTCTGCGTCCATCGTTAGTAGTTCTGTCCGTGCCATTATCGCACTTAGACTTAGATAGTTCAGACCTCGAAGTTTTAGATGCCGGTTCAATCTAATCCAGGAAGCCAAGGCCAAGGCTCTTACCGCTTTATTTCCGGCTTCGTAACCTACTAGACTTGTAATCTGAACTGCATGTCATCAATTGGTTCTTTCATCTGGTGGCCCTGCTCGACCCAGCACTGGATGCAGAATTTCTGACCATCAGTCTCGTATTCACCCTGCTGCCCTCAAGGCCCCTAAGCCCTAAAAAGCTAATATACAAGACATGCCTCCTTGCGGCTGAGGTCGTGAGGCCGCAAGCCAGGGCCTTTCCTCGGTGTTGCTCCTGGTTCGAGCTTGGGCACAGAGGCGCGGGCATGCCCGCAGCATGTTCCTAAGGGAACTTCAGAGCCTTCCGGTTCTCTGGCTTAGGGTTTAGGGCTTTGGGACTTCAGAGAGACCTCGTTCAAAAAGGGCTGGGGGAGCTTCAATCTTCAGGAGGAGGGTTTCTGCAGGGCAACAAGGCAACAAGGTGGGCTTGTCAGCGGGTGGAAGAGCTTGGTTGTGCCCGCGCTCGAAACAATGCAGCCTACGGCTTGCATTTGGACTGCTATCTGCTTTCCTAGAACGAGACTTAACGGCAACATGACGATAGGACATGGATGGTAGAAACAGTTTCCACAACGTGTGTGGTAATCTTCAATTCTTACCGTACGAACTCTCGAGTGATTATGCTTACCAGGGGTGTTTCATCGAAACACCACGACAGCAGTACTATTGTGTTGTCATTAAATTACCATGCATTTTTTGATGAATGCAGATGTTGTTGTCGGCATTGAAAACAGCACGACTTCTGCCAATGTTCCGAAATAGGGGACCCTAACATAGTACCCTAAATAGTAGGTAGGATCCTTATTATAAGGACCCGCCAAAATCGGGCAGCGCTCGGTCTCCGAGCGCTTGCGTCCTGATTATTCTCGGCTTGGCCGAGTCTATAGCCATCTAGCTATGCGTTAGCAAAAAGCCACGACGCTCAGTGCCGCCGACCCTGCTTCATCGGACCCTCGTTTTTCCATTGGGCCGCGCGGGACCTCGCCCGGAGGCCTCTCGGAACGCGCAAGCGCTTTGCAGCCATTCCCCAGGCTGTGGCGGGTTTCGGGCCGCCGTGGACAACCCCAAGGAGGGCAGCCAGCGAGCATCATGAGCACTCGGGCGGCCGCAACCGGCGGCGCGAGGCGAGGAATTGCCAGTTTTGAGTGGGTTGCGGAAGGCCTCAAAGGGCGCGCATCATCAGCATCAGCGGGGTTCGGCGGAGGGCGGGTGCGTGGCCTTGCTCCAGGCTTCTACCTGCGCTGCCCGCCCGTGGGCGCAGCACCTGGGATATGGTACCCTTGACTCTCGGAAACCCTAAACCCCCATAGAGCCCTTTAAAGGAACCCCTATAGTACCCTTATAGTAACCCTTTAAAGGAACCCCTATAGTAACCCTTTAAAGGAACCCCTTTAGTGCCCTTGTAGTAACCAGTACCCTTATAGTACCCCTTTAACGGAACCGCCCTTTGAGCCGAGTCTTCGGGTTTCTCTTGACCCGTAGGCGGCAGATCTGCGGACAGAGACAAGGCCAGCGCCCCAGTAAAGAGGGTAAAGTTGGGGCCTTGAAGAATTAATTAGAATAGGGTTCCCATACGGGTTCCTATTGTAAACGGGTCTATAAGGATTACTATAAGGGGGCACTCTGGGGGTTTAGTATAGGGGCTTTAATTAGGAGAACTGGGGTTCTTTTAAAGTGTTCCTTAATAGGGTTCCTTTAAAGGGGTCTATATAAGGGTTACTATAAGGGATCTGTAAGGGTACTATGTATGATGTAGGGGCCTTAAGAATTAGAATAGGGTTCCTTTAAAGGGGTCTATACAAGGGTTACTACAAGGGATCTGTAAGGGTATTATGATGTAGGGGCCGGAATAATTAGAATAGGGTTCCTTTAAAGGGGTCTATATAAGGGCTACTATAAGGGATCTGTAAGGGTACTATGATGTAGGGGCCTTAATAATTAGAATAGGGTTCCTTCTAAGGGGTCTTCCTATAAGGGATCTGTAAGGGTACTATGATGTAGGGGCCTTAATAATTAGAATAGGGTTTTGGGGGTTCCTTAAGTTATATATCTGTATGATACACCCCAAAACCCTATTCTAATTATTAAAGCCCTTACATTAAAGTGGCAGGAGACACCTGCAACACGCTGCTTGCGAGGATACCCTTCTGGGTATGCTTTCGGGCTCATGGTGGCTTACTACTGGCAGCGCGCAGGCTGGAACCGGTGCAGTTTCTTGCCGCCTCCTTCCTCCTGCTCACACACTCACGACGGCGAGAGTAAAGCAAAGGTCACCGCTGAGCTCCTAGCTGGCTGGCCTGGTTCCTATCTGAAAACCTGATTAGAGGGAGTCTAGCTTCTAAACCCATATTCACAGCACAGGTAAGAACCAGTAGTGTCTTCGGAAATTTGCTTTCTGAGCAGCCTACAGGTCATGCTGAAATGTGGTGTCATGCGCTGCAGCCCACGGATTTACAGGGCGACCCCAATTTGAGCCGGCTGAAACTGCTGGGTTCCACGGTGCAGGACGTGAAGCTTAGAGACCCGCACCAGACAAGCAGGCGAAGAAAGCACAGCGAGCGAGCAGACAAAGACGTTTCAAGTGACCTGGCCTGGACGAACAGCATGATGTTGCTCCTGCATGGGGCTTCCGAGTTAAGGTAGTATCAATAAATTGGAAAGAGGCAGCAAAGACACCACCGCCAAGGCCGCCAAGGCCACCAGCACGACCACCACCATCACGGCCACCACCACCACGGCAAAACCACCACGGCCACCGCCACCACTATGTCTAGGACTCTGGGATGGCGACGACCTACTGACAGTGGTGCCGACGACGGCTACTGCTGCGACTTCTGCTGAGTCTACTTGTGCTACTTCACTGCTAAATGAGATTGGCATGACCAAGCCGAAAGTTATTAGACCCAATCCCTACAGACAGATGTCCGAATCATCAAAGACCTGGTTCGGCTTGGTAGCCCGTCCACATTCTGGAGGCTTGCTGGGCCCGGTACAGCCCAAGGGGCGTGAGGAGCTTTCAGCCTTCTCCAGCTCCGGCGAGGAGCAAAGTGCCGCAGAGGCGTCGGGGTTGGTTCACGGTTTGGGACCGCCGGTTGAGGCATATTGTTCTGACCCACAGCCATAGTGGCCAAAGTTCACTGAACTAAGTTAGCAGGCCACTTCTCCACGACTATCAAGGTCAGACAGACAGGCCTTTTCCCCCAGAAGCTCTGTGTGCGTGTGAGCTGAAATTTCGCAGATGACGGGGAAGTGCTTGCAGGCAGCGCCGGGCAAGACAAGCTCAAACAGCATTGACGACACTGTCACAGTCGCCCGGGTTCTGTCGGGCGTCTTCTCGCTTTGTCCTCAGTATTCTTGTGTGCCTGCGAGTTGCACGTAGACCGAAGCTTCGTACGGTCAGTTGAGTTAGCTTGCCATCGTTGTCAAGGCAGCCGTTAACTGCAACTGTTTGTTGAGTTTTGAACTTGTTCTGCAACTTCAGAAAGACGGATTAAGCATGCCCAGATCTCATGTCGGAGTCTGATTCCGAATGCTCTTTCCGCAGCGCCTTTTCCTCTCAATCAAGCGGGAGGGCGCGCACGCGGAGAAAGCTCTTAACGCCTTCGGGGCGGCCCAGGTGGGATCTAAGGGGCACAACTTTATCTCCAAACCGCAAAGCCTGAGTGAAACCCTAATTCATATTTCCCAAAGAAACCTGTGAATGACAGTTGATCTGCTCATGTGTAGGCCATGATCGTGACTTGTACATTCTTTGTATCCGCTGCCGTAGGGCCCTTGAGTCTACAGCATAGCTTCGCAGTATCGGGGAAAAGTCCGACCAATCTCAAAAAACCTTATCGTAACTCTCACTGTAAACCCCCTAAGCACTCAACCTCTTCTGCTTTCGGATCCTTGATGCTCGTAGTTGCAAGCTGGCTGATGGCCTGGGCTTGCGCTCCGAAGTTTGATAAGGCTTTCGAGGAGATGTCCGAGTGGTTTAAAGATGCAGGTGCGGCAGCCAGTCTCAGAATGAACCAAGCCCAAGATTCTGAAAACTGCAGAGAAGGTACTGTACAGTATACTTTTACATTTCCAGTATCGCCACTTCCATAAACCTGAAGAAAGCAAGAGAGGGAACGAAAGAGGGAGGGAGGCAGCTGGGGAGAGAACGAGAGAAAGCGAGACAGAGAGAGAGGCTTCCGCTTGAAGATGCCAGGTGAGCAGAAAGCAGATTCGAAGGACTTTGCCTCTGCCTTGGCATATGGGCCCCTCCAGGAAGGCAAGACCACATGTGCAAGTTCGGCAGCTTACTTGGAGGATGACGCGTCAAAGAACGAGTTCAGTCATTCAGGGGATGTGGATGTGGCCGGATGCATCTACAGCACTGCCAAGGCGGTGCTGCACAACTCACATCAGGGCTTTTTCCAGCAGCTCGTACGCGTGGATCCCAAAACTCCTCTCGCCAAAGTCCACGATGGTCAGTCCACGGATTCGTTCCCACTTTCTCCTCCGTTTTCAAGTGAGGGAGGGAATGGCAGTGAGGCAACCACGCCAGAGAGGGAGGCGAAGACAAAGAGGAGAGTTCATCCAGATCCTGTGTCCTCATGCGTGGCATGCCTCTATGGGACAGATGCTCGTCTACAAAAGCATGAGGGCAAGCAGGAGAAGCTCCAGGAAACGCCAGAGAAGCACGGAATGAAGGGACATGCTCCGGCGGAGCAGAGATGCGACAAGATTACCGACTGCAAGAAGCCAGGAGTCAGGGTCGCTCCAAAAACGGCTCATGTTTAAGCTTAAACTTTCGAATGACCGAGATTCTTGACAGCTGGCTTAAGCTACCGTTCATAGTTGGCATCCGTTTAAACATGTAAACACATGCTCCTTTGCAGGTCAGACACAACCTGAGTAATTCCGTCGCGAGGAAGATAAGAGCCGAAGAGAATGAGGCTCTACCATGCCGAGATGCGTAAACAGCCTTGTTTGAGCATGTCGGTGGCTTAAACCTCGAACCATCGAAACCGTGAAAACATGTTTAAGGACCGGCATCATGATGTCCGGTCATATAGGCTTTGGTAAATCCAATAAGGCAGAAGGCGGTTTCACTTCCCTTACAGTAGAAGCCAGAAAGTTGGAACATCATTATCCTCATTCCCTTAAGGTAAAGTATAAGGGATCCTAGAACTAGCACTAATCCTCCTAAAGCCATGTTCCAACTTTCTGGCTCCTACTGTACCCAGCCCCCCTGACAGGAGCCCGAAGCGCCACATCCTACCAAAAGGGCGACGCAAGGGATGCCGGACGTGTCCGTTTGCGCATCACCCCCCAGCACTTCAGCCCGTTAGGCACGACCTTTCGCGATGTCCAGGTAGACTTCAACTCGACCAGCTTCACAATCAGAGCCGTTGATTGTGCGGGCTACGCTTGGACAGCTTACTCTAACGAGTTGCCAGGACGACTTGCAGAGGACCGCTGCAAGTTCCGGATCAACCCGGATGGCACGGATGTGACGATCATCCTCTACAAGGCAGATAGTGACCCGTGGCGGGAGATGACGCGCCTCGAGTTGACACGGCCCTACAACCAGAAGGATGTGAAGTCAGCCAGTCCATCTTCCAGGAGAAGTGCCACAGTAGCACCCTAACAGTATCCCGTACTACTAAATCATAGTACCCTTCTAGGAACCCTTAAATTACAGTATCCCTTATAACTATTGCAGCTCCTATATCTTGTAGCCGTTAACAGTAACCCTGAGCCCTTGAACATTTGGAGGAGCTCCAGGTCTATGCCGAGGTTTCAGCGCAACTTCATCTGAGGCATTCGAAAACTGTCAGTAGGTACTTGTAGGTATGTAGGTACTAGTACTAACATGTTTCTTAAGATCAGTTCTGCTGTTGCTGAGCATGCTGTGAACCGCAGCTCGCAGCATTCATGGCAAGAAGCCGCAGCAGCTCCGACTGCCCGCTTTTACTGAACTCACAGAACGCCCAGTTGCTTCTTAAAATACCATAATATAACACAATACAGTATGGTATAATGAATATCAAACAATATAAATGAAAAAATATGATCTATTCGCTTGTTGTCGGAGATCGTCGGAGTGTCGGACCAGAAGACAACACTTTAAAGAATCGCGAGAATGGAACCTTGCAAACTTGAGAGAACTGGTTAAAGTGAGATGCTCTAGGTGCATTTTGAGGCTGTCAACATCTTTGCGAATGGCGAGCAAGTTTGGTGGCAGCTGTGCGGGCATGTATTCTGATTTGTGTGGCTGAAGCTCTGCAGGGTGATCTCTGGTAGAAGAAGCATGTTGCGCTATGCCCAAAACTAAGGGGCCCAAGTCTAGACAGGATGGAAGAAATCAGAATGCTGCCCACGGCACAGCGGTGTGCTGCCCTCGCCTATTCCAACTGGTTCCATCCTCGTAGCAGTGGTTTGCATCGTGAAGAGTGAAGGGGGTGGGACGTCGGGAGGAACTTCACTTTTTCCGTGCGCCACCTGCCCGGACTTGCAGCATGTCTTAGTAATACCCCAGCATCACCACACCTCTCTCACTCACTCACTCACTCACTCACTCTCTGTGTCTATACTCCCACTCTCAGCCTAGATGCATACCGTATTCAAGCCGGTGGTACATTTACTGTATAATATGTTAAGGCATACTATAATATAACACAACAAAATATAGACAGCATAGTACAATTCTAATAATATATCCTTGTATAGCATAATATGTTGTAATACAATACAACATAATATGGCATAGTACAATACCAGAACACCATATCATACCTTATCTTATATAGTGTATGTAGCTGATTATAACATGTTGTCATACCATGTAACATATAGTACAAGGTCGTGTAGTTTAAGATAACGTTATAGAATAGAGCATCGTATCGCGCAAATAATTGAAATTGCTGTATGCAAATACAGGAATAATGTACTGTAGTACCCGCAAACTGATATATATATATATACATACATAAACAAATAAATAACTATAAATATAACAATAAACAAATAAATAAATAATATATATATATATATATATATATATATTTAGAGTATATACATATATTCTAATGTTCACTTTGCAGCTTTATCAAACAACAGGGCAAGCAGCAGGAAGTTGAGTTGCTCGAATGCCACGGCACACCACTGCCTAAGGGCAAAGAGCAAGGTGCACAGCAGGCTTCGGTGGGTTTTGCGTTGAACATCCTGGCCCTGCTGTGACAGGCCAGCCTCCTTGAATCCTACCGGCGACCGGTATGTTGAACAGCAGGGATTTAGAAGGACATGCCAGGACTTTGCTGGTCTTCTGAGAGGGTGCACGGCGCATGGTTTCTTCGGTGGGCCTCTTTTTTATCATTTTCTAGCTGTTTCATGTTAGTTTCGGAGGCATGTCCCCAGTCCCGTGTCAATACCCAAAACTGTTTGTTTGCCTCTGTGGCGATCAGCGGGGTACTTCGCAATTGACCATCCGCTCGACATAGATGGCTGAAGTCAAAAGCTACAGCTGCAGGCCATTTATGCCGTTCCCGAGCAAGAGAGAGTCGACGTCGCAGTCCTGAAACAGCACAAACTCTCGGGTTGCGCATGTGAGGTTCTATGCTTCGCGCTTCAATTGGAGCAAGGACCAGGGTAGAAGCTGCAGTGCACATAACAGTAAATCAGTCCTAACAATAGTACCGCCTAGTTATTATACTCATGGGTTCGAAAGTCGTCATCATCATCATCATCATCATAGTAGTAGTAGTAGTAGTCGTGTCGTAGTAGTCGTTGTAGTCGTAGTAACAGCAGCAGAGAGTAGTAGCACTAGTTGAGTGGCATTAGTTCCCGGTACTTTCAGGTTTTGGGCTTGCTCGCATCTATACATCCGCCGTTAAACTTTTTGGCCGTGCCTTATATATTTAGTCTATCTTAGAAAGTTTGAACTTTTTGGGCCCGGTTATTTGAGAAGAGAGAGAATGAGAAAGCACCAAGACCTGCGGTACGGATCCGGCTTCACTCGTGGATGGGACGTGGATGGTGTTTGCTTGCATGGTAGTCCCCTACTTTGGGGATTCTTCCACTCGTTGGGTTGGCTTTTAAGCGGAGTGGACGGATCAGTCGTCAGTTTCACGAGCGCCACAGAACCAGTCCTCAGACGGCATCTTGCCGAGCCCCAAAGTCCCGAGACATGAAGACGGATAGCTTCAGCCTGCACCGGCGAGGATCCTATAGACGCTAAACCGCATGCACGGGCTTCCGACTGGGCACGGCTTCAGAGTTTGCATCTTCTTACATTCCTCGGGCTTGGGAATGGAAAGGTGCGCAATAAGGCCGTAAGCATCCCTGCACAGACGATTCGCTTTCGCAGGAAGCCGTTTCCGTTCGTCAGGGGCTGCCGGGCAGCCACCCATCTTTAGCGAAGCCGTCGCTGGCACTGCTGAGGGCGGGGGCCGCGTTGCTTTATTTGGAACTTGGGGGAGTCTCGGAGTGGTGGATTCTAAGATGCAGTGCCTGTTTGTTTGGGGGTCTCCTGATTTAGGCCTGTGCAATAGTAATAATTCAGATGCAACAAAGATCCTAGCATTTAGGGGTTTATGTTAGGGCCCCTTATTTTCCAGAAGCTCCCGTGTTGAGCTCCCGCGTCTGTAGAACTTACGCATGCCAGACAGACAGAGGGACAGACAGACACGTTATCTTGTTGTTATCTTGGTTTTAATCCTTGTAACTATTTGGATGTCCGCTTGCGTAAGCATACACCCACACCACAGGCATCTATATGTATTTTTCGTGTATGTACAGATATTTTTGGTTTTCCCGAGTCATATTTCGAGAAGGCTGGTGGCCAATCAGCACACGAACAGTTTGAGCTGGTCATTCGCAGTTGAGTCCTGTCAGAGCAATATTAGGAGTTACTGAGAGGTTGAGACTCTCAGGTTCATACATATATATATATAGATATGGTGTATAATATATGTGTATGTGTATATATGTGTGTATATATATATAGATAATGCGTATATACATATATATATATATACATAGTGCACTAGTGGCTGAAGGCTTTCACAGTGCAAGCGGCACCTCGCAGTTTCAGATGGTCATAGCAAGATCAGCCGCCTGAAGCTCTCACGCCAGACCCCTAACACAACCATAGATGTGTTCGGAGGTGGAAGATCCGGTGGAGCCAGGAGTGGATTTAGCAGGGCTAGTGCCTCAGTGATCGTAGGTTTCTAGGTTAGAAGGTGATGCTTTAGTTCTTTTTGGCGAGGGTGGTTTCGGGATTTGTGGATCAAGGACTTTGAGGTGTAAGATGTTTTCAGGCTCGGGTTTCTGGCAAAAGGGTTCAGGGCAGGATTGAGCCTACTGCAATCAGGCACCTGTCTGGCTGGCAGCCCGCTTACAAGAAGGGCCCTCAACGCAAGAATGTTTCAGATTTTGCTGGATCCTTCCGTTTGATCACCTTGCAGATGACAAGTCGGCTTCCTGCCCGCCTGTGGTTATCAGAATCTCCCTAAGCCCTAATTCCGAATATCACCGACCACTGTACTTAAATCCTACCCTGAAACCCTAGACCGTGAAAAGAAGCAGCACTTTGCTTGATCTTGGCTTTCTGCTGCCTGTTCCGGCTTCGGGGCCTTGACAGAATTCGCACATATTGCCAGAGGCATGTGGCATACGGATCATCCAGCCTGAGGCAATCTCCGCAGTTTTATATTCGTGTCCACATTGTACATGGGGCAATGTTAGCGATGATGATATGAAGAACACGGTAACATTTAAGCCATAGAATAAGTGTGAATTCAACGAAACCCCATTGAACCCCAAACCCCAAGTCCAAATCCGGCCCAAACCCTAAACCTTAAACCGACAGCGCAAGGCCTAACCCCTAAAGACCCCTAAACCCTAACCCCTAAAGTATCTCGGCAGACCGCCTGGTGTTGTCCGAGTGTGAGTGTCAAAAAGGCCCCTACATCCTGTAGTAGGCTTAAACGAGAGACGAAACCCCAAACCCAAACTACCCTAAACCCTAAACCCTAAACCCTAAATCCTAAACCCAAGCCCTCCTTGCCATGGGGCTCCTTCGCTCAGAGCGAATGCAGCATGGAACCCTTGTGTTGCCGGCAGCCAGAGCACGTGATTTGATAGACCTGCTGCTCACTTCATGTTTGTGCTTCGCGGTTTTCTGAGTTTCGGATTTTTTGCTGGTGTTTTGGGGTTTAGGAGAGGGCTGTAGAGTTGTAGGGTTTTGGAGCTTTCGGGGTCTAGGGTTGTAGAGCTTTCGGGGTCTTGAGGCATCAGGGTTTCGGGTTTAGGACTGTGCTGTCGTTGTCTCTCCCAGCAGCCCCTTGGGTCGGAGGATTGGGGCGCGCTGCAAGATCCAGATTGAGGACGTCGCTTGTGATGGAGTCTTTGTTTCGTTTGCATCGGGTGTTGGGTACTGAAACCTTGCAAGCTTGCAAGGACATGAACTTGAAGAGCTTGCAAAGGCCATACAAAGGCCACATGCAAAGGATTGACGAGATGGCGCCTCAGCTTGTTTAGAGGATTGCCCAGTTGTCGAGTAAGCGAAGAAGCATCCCTGCACTTCATTCCAGCAACGCATATACCATAACATACGCATATCATACATACGTGAATAATAGCATCGTCTTGGCTATGTCGTGTATGTACGAACAGCATGAAACCCTTGACTTGATAGCGAGCGCAGTCAATTCGTCAATGATTCCTGCCAGCACCTTGCCAATTCACGGTACTTATCCGAGGAACGCAAATTGCGCTTCGTCGAAGATGAGCTGCGACGAATTCCAGGTCTTTGCATAGTGTACCCCCTTGGTGATCAAAAACCATTCTTCTTCAGTGAAGGGTCTGCTACTACTACATTCTGATCTTCAGAGAATAGCTTTAGAACCCAAGGTTGGCGTTAGCATGCATGACAACCCGCGACTATAGATCCTTGAGCGCAAATCCCAAGCCATGACCCGGGATACATCATCTCGTCGAGAGTGCGCATAGGCTTTTCGTGTGCTGGTTCCAACGGAGCCTTAAGTGGTGTTTCGGCGGAGGAGAGTCAGAGTTGACAGCCTGTTAGAAACTGAGTGATGAAGATTAAGCCTGATGCTGGCACTCAACTCCTCGGACTCTTGCTGAATTGACCTCTCTTCGATGGCCCTCTTCCCGTCGTGTTTCCAACTCTCCTTGTTGGTGATCTTACGAGCCAAGAACTTCATCGGGCGGATCTGAGAGTGAGGAGTGAGGGCATGTGAACCCAGGACCTGTCTGTGCCGAAAGTGAAAGCCAAAGCACCCAAGGCAAAGCCCCAACTACTGACCTTGTCCAGCCGGGCAGGTGTACACATCAGCAAGTTCGGAATCGATTCATTCCTGGAGCACTCCCATGAGTACAAGCTGGAACATGTCGAGGTGAACATTGCTCAGGTGTACAACTCTTTCGCCGACTTGAAAGCTAGCAGTGCCTGGCATTGCAAGCAGCCCTTGATTCCACGAGTCTCTACATACGTACAGTGACGATGACTGGGAAACCAAATAGGTGTATGTATGTATGTATGTATGTATGTGTGTGTGTATGTATGTATGTATGTATGTATATATATATATCTATATATGTATGTATGTGAACATGCCTGGAGACATGCCCATGCACATCGAGAATGCATTTTGCCCCCGGTTGCTTTTTATCTCTAAATGTTGTGCTCTACTATGCTGTTACTACGCAAGGAGCAGGAGCCTTTGCTCCAAGAACCTTGGGCTGGAACGGGTGAGCACGATATGAGGCTGTGGTCTTGATTCTCTCCCTCCGCCCTCGGACAGACAGGTACCATAGGGGCCTAAATATTTACCTATACTGTTTTGGGGGATTCCTTAGTATAATTATGGTAGAATGGGCCCCCAAACCAGGCCTATTCTAATTATTAAGGCCCCTATATTACTCCTTGAAACTTCGACCCCAGAAGGGCCTGCGATCCCACTATCTTTTGCAATCAAGCGGGCCGCGCCGAGACCACGATGTTTTTCTGCTTCATCTTGAGTTCTCGGAAACGCCTGCGACCAAGTTAGAAGCAGCCTGGGAGGTGCAGAGCTCATTCGGCGGCGAAACGGGGCTTTGGAAGAAAGTCATGTGATGAAGGTGGCTGCTCGGCTGAAACTGGGGCCTCGAGTGCGAAGAGGCCTTGGCCTAACCCTTGCGTTGCCGTTGCTTAGCATGCACCGGAGAGGCCTGAGCTGTGGAAGGTTCTGGAGCTTCCGAGCATTGGGGCGTTAAGACTGGTCATGGTGTAAACGTGAGTTGAAAAGCCAGTCCAGCCTGGTGTTTCCGTGCGATTGCAGCAAGGCTTCCGCTCAGATAGAACCGGCCATTGCAGAGGAAGGTCGGCTATCTCCCGGCGAGGACCTTCTGAAGCCTTGCAAGTACATGTTAAACCTTACGGAGTCGACGGCTAAGGGTTCCGCGGAGGGAGTCCGCCAGCCAGAAATGTCGATCTTTCACAAGGCCTTGCTAGTTTAAGGTTATAGGGTGCGAGAACGTGTTAATGACTGATCCTATTCCCGATGGCTCCCTATTGTACTTGCGAAGCACTGCTCCAATTATTTCAGGCCTCTACAGTAGCTTCTAAACAACCAGAATCCCGAAACCCGCAGCTCAAAACCGTAGACGTTGGGTGCAGGATCCCTTCATCGTTGGGGCATCCCGTCGGCTTCGTGATGACCCCAGCTCCTCGGTAAGTTCGGTTTTTTTTGAATGATCGGGTGGTCGACTCTTCTGCGATGTTCTCGTTGAATATATGACATATGTTGCGTGGAGTAGTTTATGGTTCGGCATCAGTTTTCCATTCACCGTTTCTTTTTCGACGTTTTTGACCATGGATACCATGCAGAAGCTCTTCTTGATCGCTTGCGTCGCACACTACTGTTTCAACTTCTGGTTCTGTGCATGACAACTGGAGCTGCCCAGTCGTCATTCTGAGTGGCAAGGTGCCGCAGGTCTCGCATGTCGAGCAGAGGTCTGCCTCGGCACGTTCAACCCCTGTAAATCCGAGGCATGCACTTCAAGTTTCAAGATGGCTATTCGAGATCCTGACCATAAGAGGCGACAACATCCGTAGGTAACCCCTAGATTGAAACACCGATGAAATCAACTCGCACAGTGCTTTCTGAAGCACACATCCGTCATTCGTCGATCTGGCAGAGGTCCGGTTTCCCATAATTCCATGCTGTCTGCTGTTGCTGGGGTGCTGCCTGTGGAGATCCAGGACCTTTTTGGGGTTGGACGGGTTCAGGCGAGCTGCCTTCGCTTGGTTTTCTTGGCCAGTTCCAGTTCCGCGACCAGTTTGATTTTCTGGAGCAACTGCAACCACAGGTGGAGCCCACTCGCCTTCCTTCTGCGCCAGGGTTTTCATTAACTCTCGACCACCCCTCCACCCCGTAAGTCGGGTCACGGTCGCACCCCACAAAGCAGGACCGGTTTGCTCGAGCTCTCTTTCGCGCGAGCAGAGGCAGCATGTCTCAAGAAGAGTTTCGGAAGACTTCCAAATTAAATAAGTCTTCCAATTAAATAAGTCTTGGTTCTTTCGCAGAGATCATGATCCCTACAACTGGTACTGCGTAAGACTGAGTGTACGGAAAGATCCCATGCCCTGACGAAGCACTGCCCGGGAATAAGTATGCTGCCCCTGAGCTGCCTTAGGCGAGCTGTGTTCAAGGATAATTCAACTAAATGTGGTAGGTGTGCTGAAGCCGAGACCTTCAGCTTGCGACTACGACAGCCACGAAATGTGAAGCAACCCTTCTGCGCTCTTTTCTTGGGGCAGTCGAGAGACTGACAGAGACTGATATTCATAGAACCTCTCAACCCTCAACGTTTAAACGTCTAAGTCCAGAAGAACCCTCATGAATTCTATTCGAAAGAGACTGCTTGCGAGGGAACGCGTTCACGCACTTCCAGCCAATTCCAGAGCCTATACCGGATGTGGATGGTGGTCAGCCAGTGGCGAAATCAGAGCCTTGACATGGATGAAAATAGGGCAGGATGATTAGTAGTCGTATCCTCTTATAGTCCCTACATATTCATGCTATAATATACCCCGCAAGACCGCAAGACCCTGTTTTCAGTAATATGGCGCCTGTTCTATGTCGTCGCACGCCCATGTCCAGCATTGCTGTCAACTCCTTGCTTGCCGCATGCATTCGCACGCAGTCTTAGACCAAGCACCTCTCAGCTTTACCTCCATCTGCCACAAACACAGAATTCACAGACACTATTGGCAGCAGAGGTGTTTGTCACCTACTTTCAAGATCAAGGAGGAACCGGATCTTCATCTGCCATGCGCGAGAAGATCAGCAAAATTTGAATCTCGGCAGTATGCAGTAGCATCAGCACAGCCAACCTGGAGCAAGCTGCAAGCCAACAAGCCCACTCAATCAAAAGCCTGCTCGCCAGTGCTGATGTCAATGGTTGTCCAGATGCTAGTGAAATGATGGGGGTAATGATGTCGATCATGATGAGGGTCGTGATGACAGTGTGCATCGTTCAGATGATGCTCAATCGAATAATGTTGTTGCTGCTGATATCGTCAAGCGGAGGATGATTTTGAGGATGTTTTTGCCATAGTTCTGTCGCCACCACGACTTCTGCACTAGAGTATCCGTGGATTATTAGATGGTCCCAGAATCCTCAAAAAAGCCCAAAGCCTCCGTTTCTCCGCCTCCACCGAGGTTCCAGCTTCGCCGTGACGCTCTATCCCTGGCCTCGGAGTATCGCGGCCGCACAGCGGCGGCGTGCGCAGCTGCAAGAGCAGCTCCAGGCCATCCCTTCATCTTTCAGGCATGCAAGTCTGTGTGGGGCGATTACAGGGTTGGTGTAGGTCCGTGTATAGTATATATATATATATATATACATTGACATATATTCTATATTATATATTATATTTATATTATACTATCTTATACATGTATTATATATATATACACACACACACATTACCCACTTTCTTGTTGTCGCTCCGCCCTCCAGGTACAGAACAAAAGCGTGAAGAAGAAAATCGCGTGTTGAGCAAACAGCGGATTCTTAATTGTCATGTGCTTCAATATAGTCCCAAAATCTTTTTATCCCTAGACTTCCCCGACGGGGACAAGTATTTTGGCGACTTTCAGTCGGGTTTTCGCTGGGGTTGCTCTCCTAGCTGCTTCCAGTTCTGCTACGACCACGACGACGGCCATGCAGATCTTGAGGTTCTCACATGCGGTATGTATAATGTGGTGCGTATACATGCATTCGCATGTCGTTCTGCATAGTGTTATTGGTGTTATTTGTATCATGAGAGATGCTTCCACCCTGGCTTTCTGCATCACTTGGCAGTATGCGCCACTGCAACCACAAGCAACACCATCAAGTGGCCATTGAGCCCTTATGAGCTGTTCTCGGTGGCTTGCCAGTGATTCTGGGTTTTGCTCTAAAGGTGCTTCTGCCGGCGTTAGTTGAGTGTGGCGCACGCTCCGCAGTAGAGCTTGATAAGGAGATTCTTGGATTCTAAGCCTACTCAAACCAGAAGTTTCATGTGCTGCTGTCTAAAGTGGTCCTGAACCCTAGTGCTCGAGACCCTGGAAACCTGAACCCTTGTTTGGAGGATCAGTCCCGCCTGCTGCAAGAGCACGAGCTTTTTCTTCAAGACGAGGCTGACCACCAGCTGCGAAGTACTATTTGTTTTAGTTGGGTGGAAATTTCAGGTGAGGGCTATTTGCCGGAGGGCGCATGTAAGATTGGTCTGTTTGAGTGCCGGACCTTGTGCAAGACGACCGCGCTTGAACGTTTATGTTGCAGGAAAAACCCTCTCTGTAGCACTTTCCCAAAGCCTTCCAGGCCCCATGATCGAAGACCTGCAGCCCACGACCCGAACATAAAGTCCTGCGAGTAAGGTTAGGTTGTTCGTCAGCTCCTTGTATAATGCACCATACAGACCATACACCCTACCTGAGTCACCTTCATAGACGGCTCTAAAAACCAAGAAACACTTGCAAAGTCTACCTGGAGTCTACCTCCCTCCCCTCCCTCCTCCTCCTCCTCCCCCTCCCCCTCCCTACCATGTACAGGGGAGCTCCAATTTTCCAAGAGGCCAGGGGCCTCCTCCTGGCACCACGGCCGGGTAGCAGCTCTCTTCTAGAGGAGCCTCTCGGCAGCCTGGGGGTTCACGCATTATAGTTAATAATATAAGTACACTATAGTTAGTTATGTAACTATATTTTTGACTATAGTAACTATATTTTTGACTATAATTCGATAATAATTATTGTATCTAATTACAGTATATTGCATACAAGACTATGTTGATGATGTTCTCACATTGTCGTATGCCATGGCACACTACCATAATGCACGGTTATATAGACCGCTCGAGGGTTAGCAGGGTTTAGGCTTTAGGCTATCAAAAATTACGCAGTCCAGGGGGGTTTCTGCGAGGCGACTGCAGAAAGGCCCAAGGCTGAGAAAAACGGACACGGCAGGCTTACGACGAAAGTATCGCTGCTAAAGCTGTTGCTGGGGTCTTGCTGTGCGATGCTGCGCGTTCTGCCTCACAAGCGCTTTTTTATTTACAAGTCTCAGAGTGCACACCAAAAAAGCCCTCAAGTCAGGTGGCGGTTCTTCTGTGCGAAAGAGAAAGCCATCTACATCACTCTAAACTGCTTCGAGGGCGCCCTCGCAGAAAACAGCTTCGAGGTTGAAGGTTTCATTAGTTTCATTGCCCATCACTTGGGTTCTGGGCGAAGAGCTGGCGCAGTTTCAATTCGATTGCCACGGCACAGCCCAAGACTATTTGTAATCTGTAAGCTTCCTGCTCGGAGGATCATGGGACTTAGTCCGTTAGGTCGTAAGTACCGCAAATTGGGGTTATACGTAACCAACAACTACTGAGAACTACTGCTACCTTATTTCTGAGCTTAGTCTTAGGTATGAAGTCACATGATCCTCCAAGCATGTTGTGTCCACGGACGATCGAGGTCTGGCCTGAGCCACCGTACATTGTTCTAGTATACTACAAAATGTACACTGCTGTAGTATAATATATAGTCAATATCAATATCAATATGTATATATATATATATATACGTGTGTGAGTGTATATACAGACACAGATACATAGTACTAGTACATAGTATAGCACAGCATAAGTGCATCAGTGCCAGGTTTATGCAACTGAGTCCGTGTACCGAGGGCTTCGGTTCAGGATGCTGTTGCAGGTCTTACCGGCATCGGGGGTCAGTTGTGGCACGTGACCGAGGAAACAACAGCTTGCGAGCCAGCTGCTGGTATGCATGCTGCGAGGAAGACAGCATTCGATCTCTGCTTACGACACTGGGCTTATACCTGTGCCAGCTTGCAAACCAGAGCTGCAGTCCTTCACTCAACGCTTTTTGTTCACGACAAGTGACAGGAGCTTTTTCGGAGCCCAAGAAGCCTCCGAAAATCCTAAGCCCGAGACGGTCCAATTTATGCTTCGGTCCCTTCGCAACATGGACGGCTGCATAGCCAGGCGGCATAGTAAACCTGGCTTGTAGCAAATATAGGCAGCAATAAACACGGCGACAGCAGTACTTAAATGGAAAGCTACAGTACTAGTAGCAGTGGTAATAGCAGATGGAGGTACTAGTGCTTCCTGTCATTTCATATCAGGACCGCTCCGACTTTCGCGATGGATTTCACAAGCGCCAGTGCTATGCTGATTCCTGACAGAGGACGGGCAGGCAAGATGGCCCCAACCTACAACAAAGCCAATGCTTTCACTGGAATATTCCAAGAGCTGGTGGACACGTATGGTGTCCCGCGCTACCGCGAAGCCAACCCGGCTCTGTTCACATCCGTGACATTCCCCTTCCTGTTCGGTGTGATGTATGGTGATGTCGGCCACGGGATGATGTTGCTCTCGATTGCAATATGGACCTTCCGGTCGCGAACTGCAGAAAGCCTACCTGACGTTTTCCGAGCACGATATCTGGTGCTTCTCATGGGGATTTTCTCGGTGTACTGTGGCAGCCATGATGCATGTGGCAATGCTTTGGAAGCGTCATTCCATTAAAGCCTTTGTTTGTCGCACTTTAGGTTTTAGACATACAGGGTGTTATTTGATGGCATGTCATGTCCCGCACAGTCAAGAGAGTCTAGCTAGCCGCTGTGGGCAAGTGAGGGGTGGTTGATTCAGTTAGTGAGTGAGTCAGGGAGTGCTTCATTCATTGCATGTGTCAGCGAGTGGGAGTTCTGTAGGAGAGTGAGCCCTGTTTGTCTGCTGGTTGCCAGAAAGTGCAAGCAACATAGAGCCTGAAACGGATTGGTGCCTCGGCCATGGTGGCGACAGTTGGTCGCCCACACAGCAGCACCCTAACCTCCGAAAACACACAAGTCGCAAGCCAAAGCCAGCAGAATCAAGGCTCCGGCAGCCAGACAGATTGTAAAACGACATGCTGCTGCGGAGTGAAGGGTTCGGGGCGATTTGTTGAGTTCAACAGTTCTGTCAGGTCTGCTATACAATGACTTCTTCAGCGTCGGCTTGTGCTTCTTCCCATCTCGCTGGTCGATTCCGGAGGGGAGGCACAGCCGGCTGGAACCTGCATAATGTCCCCCGTAAATCCTATAAGTACTATAAGCAGGGGTACCATAAACGTCTACGATTGTTTTTTCTATCGACTTTGGTCCCTTGCCTCACTTATGGATTCGACATCCCAGCATTGACCGCTATATAAGCAACTTCCTGGGACATCAAAGCTACATCTTTTTACTCTCAGGCTGGACACCCTCGTAGCAAACCACCGGATGTAGTTGTAGCTTCCCAGCTTGAAAAGCCAGCGGAGGGACGTGCTCCTAGCTCGGAAGCTGCGTCTGCACCAACGTGTGCGGACTAGCTGGCTAGCACGCGCAGCCACAGCGACAAGCCTATAACAAATCCCCCATAGTAACTATTACTATATTGTATTGCTATTCCCGAAACCCTCAGCCCTGAAACCCAGTGTCTAAATTCAAAGCGTTTGATTCTCAACCCGCAGGCCCGGAGCGGAGGTCAAGCTGGAGCCACTTTACGACACCCGGAACACGGGAGGCAGAGGACCGTACCCTTTCGGAGTGGATCCTGCTTGGCATGGGGCGCAGACGCTTCACCCAAACGTTTAGCACATCTTTTGGTGCAGCAACCACAGAACCAATGCCTGCTTGTGGCAGGGGGCTTTGCAACTAGAGTTTTCTGTCCCATAGTTGGCTCCGAGGAATGAGTTGGTGTACATGAATTCGCTGAAGATGAAGATTTCGGTGCTTCTCGGTGTGGCACAGATGATGGCCGGCTTGCTGCTGCGAACAGCTAATGCCGTTTACCAGGGCTGCAAGATGGACCTCGTCTGCGAGTGTCTGCCGATGATCCTCTTCATGCTCGGCGCCTTCGGTTCAGACATGTAGTGGAATGTAATGAATGAAAGCGTGACGAAACCATCATCGCCAATATTACAGTTCTGGCAGTTGTGAACAGAGACAGCCTCGACTAGTGACTAGGTGGTGGTTCTGCTTCATTGCTTTGCTCCAGCTTAGCCGGCAGTTGTGTTACTCGGCAAGGCTTGTTCGGCTACATGGACTACATGATTCTGTATAAGTGGGTCACCCCGATGGACCCAGCCCCGAGCATCATCAACTCTATGATCGCGATGGCATCTTTCGCCGATGATCCGAATGGCATGTTCAGCGAGGAGGGGCATGTTACTTGCATCATGCTGTGTCATGTCTCTGCCCACGGCCATCGTAAGCCATCGTATTTCTAAAATAAACGTACAACACAATAACCCATTCTGATGCTATTTATTATACATTTTTGACCATATATGTGTGTATATTTGTATATATATATAATTACATATATATACATATATATATATATATATATATATATATATATATATATATGTGTGTGTGTGTGTGTGTGTGTGTGTGTGTGTGTGTGTGTGTGTGTGTGTGTGTGTGTGTGTGTGTGTGTGTGTGTGTNTATATATATATATATATATATATATATATATATATATATATATATATATATATATATATATATATATATATGTGCGTGTGTGTGTGTGTGCGTGTGTGTGTGTGTGTGTGCGTGTGTGTCAGTGTGTGTTAGAACACACCTGAAGGCGATTTCCCGAGGATTCATGGTGATCTGCCTTCTCGCAGTTCCCGTTATGCTGCCGCCCGGATCTGCACCGGCTCCAAACCCAAAACCCTAAACTCTAAACCGTTGTGAAGCTTCGGTTTTTTAAAGATCCAGCTACTTGGGATGGACACTGTACCTGCCAAGGGTGCCCAAGCCTATCTATCTCTGCAACTTGGATGGAATTCAGGAGGTGAGGTGCTTTCAAGATAATCAGCTACTCCGCAACAGAAACGATCTGCAGCCCATGCAATACCTTCGCTGCACTGAGCAGCGTTATCCGAGGGGTCAAACACCGTCGGCGGCAAGAAGCAGCGGAGGAGCCCGAATGCCATTATACGAGGAAACCTAAACTTCTTTTGAATGCCAGAGTCGCTGAATCCGGAGGAGCAGTGCAGACGCCCGGCCGCTCGACGGCAAGCTAGCCAGACGTCTGATTGCTGTACTTTCTACACGTTTGGAGGTGTGAGAGAAGAGCTTGTAGCACATTAGTGCGAGTACTTGCTTAAACCGGCAGATGTTTGCAAAAGACAGGTGTAACGGTGTAACTCGTACGTGTTGCCCTTTTCCTGAAATGATAAAGGTTCCCTCCAGGAAGGACTAAATCACGCGAGCGAAAGACTTCCGGAAATAGTGCACAAAGGCCACACAGCAACACTGTACTTAGTTCATGAAGGTCCATCAGAGCCCCTTTCCCTAGGCCCGATATCCCCCTTTCCCTATGCTCAATGTCCCGAGCCCGAAACCCTAAAAACACTTCTTCGGCCAGCTGTATGCCAAGGCGGTGCTTCTCACAATCGGCTCGCAAAGCCCTGCACGACACCTGAGGCCTCAGAGGAGGGCCTTATATGTGTATATATATATACACACACGACATGGTCAACATGGTCACATTTACATATTTGCATATTAACATTTTCAAACTGTTTATCTGTTTTGACATATTCATATACCCAAAACTTGCTATCGATACCTATATACACATGTACACATGTATACATGTATATATATACACAATGCACATACAAGACCAAACTGTCGGGGGAACATGGTAAGAATAACAACAACAATCAAACTGACAGTAAGAATGCTATTGCTGATACTGATACTAATTCACAGACTAATGCTAATAAGACCTAAAGTAACTTTAACACCGTTGTCAATGTTAGTGCTAATGCGGGCACGAGTACGAATACGACAGCAACTACTACCGCCACCAACACCACCGCAGCAACAGCAACCACTATATTATGAATGATAGTATTATGAGCAATAGTCGTAATAGCAGCTACTACTATGCAATCACCATTGCTGTTTTGATTATTACTACTCATAGTCACGATGATGACAACAAGAACTATCACTATACGTACGAATAAGAACACTAATACCAATGGAAATGCCAGTTGAATATTTCGTATTACTATTCCTTAAGGTTCCTTTCATCTCTCTCTTTCTCTCTCTCTCTCTATATATATATATACACATATCTGCACACCATAATATACCCCAGGACCCTATTCTAATTGTGAAGGCCCTATAAATTAGGGTTCAAAGTTGTTCGATGAACATCAATCAACAAGCAACATCATAGAATGGAGATCTCAGAAAATGATCTTCGCATGGAGCGGCATCGCAATTCTTGTGCTCGGGAGGCTGCGAGATGTCGAACAGCAACCCTTGCATGAGGCAGGGTGGTGCAGATTGAAGGACATGCTTACGGTGTCGCGCTGTGCAGAACCCAGGGCCAGGCACCCAGCCCATTTGGAGCATCAATTACGTGTTCAACATGCATTTGCATTACCAGGCCGCGCAGGACGACAAGTTTGATTTCTCCGACTGCATCGTGCATCAGGTGAGAGCGAGCTTCCTCAGCGCTCGTCTGCATCATGAGCACTGCGTGGTGCAGTGGTGGACTCTGCGAGGTGATCGAGACCATTGAGTTCGTTCTCGGGACGGTGTCGCACACGGCATCATACCTTCGCCTCTGGGCAGCTCGGCAGCACATCTAACTGTGCCGTTGTTCTTAAAGGGGCTCCTTGGGGGTCCTTAAAGGGGCTGCTATAAGGGATCGATAATATGGTACTATAATAATATAGGGGCCTTAATGTAGATGCAGTTCCCAAGCTTCTTGCCAAGAGAAGTGCAGGCACTGTCATTGGCGCATCAGCAGCTCTCCCTCGTTTTCTTCAACTTAATTCTCCTCTCTGGTATGGCGATGCCGCTGCCACTGAACATCTTTGCAGCTTGGATCTATTACTAAAGGGGCCTGAATGATTAGAATAGGTTTTGGGGCATATTAAATTTAACTACAATAAGGAACCGCCAAAACCCTATTCTAATTATTAAGGCCCCTACATTACGTGAGTTTCCGTTTCGAGCAAGCTTACCCTGACCCTGCGGCCCTGCGGGTCGCACAACGGGCGATCGAGAAGCGGGAAAGACCAGATGCCCACAGAAGTCGCCGAATACTTCCTTGGGGTTCATTGAGGGTTTAGGGTTTAGGGTTCATTGATATATATATATTTACATGCAAATGGCAAGCATCAACTTATACGAGCCTATTGCCCTGACAATTTTCGTGCCTCGCATGAAAAAAGCTGATGGCGGCGCTGTCAATAGCATCTTTGTTCTCCACGACATCAATTCGGATCATAGCCCTCGTTGTTATTCCGATGATGTCTAGCGTCGACGATGGTGCGATTTTTTCGGCTACCATGACGTATGTGACCCCTTGAACTGCCAAGCCTAGCGGGGCCGAGTGTAAGAGTCAAAGCTCTAAGAGGCTTTGAGAGTTTGGGCTCTCATCGGCTCTCCCCATTGGATGCCAGAGTAGAGGAGTAGAGGCTTCGCCGAGGGATGATGGAGGCATGTCTGGTCTGCATTCCTGTTACACTGCTGCTCGCATTTGCACTGAGGCAATAGCACGAATTGCTGCGATTGTGCGATCTTCATGTCAACTGAGGCTATGTACTTTTGCTTCGCTTTGTGGTTTGGTGTGACGCTGGCAATCCTGGGTGGCATGGACGTGATGGAGCTTTGTTGCAGAAGTTAGCAGTACGGTTTGCCTGTTGCATGTGTTGCCGGCAGGGCCCTCGGCCAAGACAGAGTTTGAAAGCGTGGGGCAAGCTTTGTTTGCTGAGCTCGTGCTTCACCCGATCTGTGAGGAATGCTTCCTGCACACCCTCCGGTTGCATTGGGTGGAGTTCCAAAGCAAGTTCTACAAAGCAGATGGACATGCTTTTCAACCATTCCAACACAGGAGCATTCTTGCGCAATGCTTGAAGGATTGATTTTGAACTCTTTGTAAAGTTCGGGAAGTGCACAGTAAGGTCTAAGATGGAGCTGGAACTTGTCCAGCCTTCCGTTTCTTTAATGTGAGAACCCGATTACAACCCCCATGGTTCAAAATAGCCGGGTCCGTCTGAAGAGCCCTGGTAGAACCAGTAACCAGAAGGTTCTGGATCAGGTTCCTACATCCCCCTACTCTGAAGCTTCAGGGGAGGGATACTTGCACAGATCCCCTCTGAGCTCGCTTGGTCGCAGTGCCAAGCACACGTGTTGTGCGATCTCGCATTGGGGCTGATCAAAAAGCGGTGCTCGGTTTGAGGCCAAACTAGTACGGTTCTAGGGTCTTCGTGCATTATTGGGGCCTAAACCCTAAACCCTAAACCGTCCTGAACCGTTGTGACAATGTTGCATAGCTACTGGGCGTCTCGACTGAGCGGCTGCCGAGGCTGGGGTTCTGATGCACGCGTTGGCATGTTCAGCTTCTAGCTGTGTCGATGAGGGCTGTGTTGAGCTTTACAACTTGGTTTCTGTGCGTCGGGGCCTCTGTCTCGGGCTTTGTAGTCACGGTAGCAGTGAGACCTGTCTGTCCAGCCGTGCCGTGCGAGTGTGCGAGTCGAAACCGTCAAACCCAAAATTTTGTGGGGGCAAAAGATTCCAAATCCTGAGCCCTTCCGCACTCCCTGCTGCACTCGCTTTGGAGAGCAGAGTGTCGTGTTTGGTCGACTTCTGAACCCTGCCATGACTGCTGTCTCAACTACTTAATCTCAAACCGCCATGCTGAGAGCTCGCATATTTATCCCCCACCGACAGGTAGAACTCGCTTCGAGTCGTGAGTGTCCCCTCAACTCAGGGATCCTCAGCCCCAAGACTTGGATCTAACCTGATCTAAACCCTAGCCCTAAGCCCTAAACCTTGAACATAAAACCCGAAACCTAAAGCCATTTGGCTGCCTTAGACCCTTAGCCCACCTCCGCCTAAGGCCTTACCTCAGCCCTTTTCGGAACTGCCGCCTGCGCGCCGAATTTCGGCGTGCTGAGCGCTGCCTTCGGTTGAATCCCGACCGAGGTCGATCTGACAGCCAATATAAAGAAGCTTGAGTAACCAGTAATACTATTCCAGATTGCATCTCATGATGACTAGACTCTCATTAGGCAGGCCCTATATTGCATCCCTAGAGCTAGAGGAGGCATCCTTCATGGAGGTTCTCATAATCCGTAGGTTCTGTTAGCTGTTGCGAATGAGGGTTCAGGTCAGTTTCTGGGTGGTTGAGAGTTGCCTCGGTTTCTTGTAGCTATGTACGTTTACTCTCATTGACACAGGCAGGTTGCTATCGATGCACTTGTTAGGAATCGCTGGGCATCTATGTCGTAAGGTGAGTCCACGGCTTTGTTTAAGCATCGGCACGAAAGGGATTATCTAGGCTCTTTTCTCATGTGCTTCTCGCTGAAATCTCGTCCTCCTCGGCTCTTACCCTCGACGTCTGACGCCAGGCTCTTCACCACTCGAAGTTTGAAGTCTCAGCCAGGAAGCTTTAGGAGTAATACAGTGCTTCCTATGAGCAAACATGCTTGAAGAAGGGTTGTGGTCTGACATTTTTGCTTCATATTCTGCATCTCATTGGAGTCTATCCCCAAGGCTTACCCTGCTTTCTGCGCCGTAGCTGGGCATTTCTGGCAGTAGCAGGAGCTGCTTTGAAGCTTTGTGGTCTGACGGGTGTAGTCTTTCGATGCTGAAGCATAAACGTAGGTTTCAGGGATGTTTTGGGATTTTCGGGCTTCTTCTCTTCGCAGTGCAGGCAGCAAGCCTCGAAAGCCCTGAGCTTTGGGGCATACAGGGTCCAAGATTTCTGGAGCTTCGTCCGCGATGCTAGGCGGTTCTTGAAACAAGACAATGGGCTTTTGAAAGGGGCCCTTGTCGCAAGGACCCTATTTAGGATGTGTGTCGTTTTGTCGCCTATGTTCTGCAACTTCCCCCAGGATGCTGAAAAAAATGTCAAGCCCTAGACCCCTAAACCATAAACCCTAAAAGAGTGTCAGGCGCCTGGGAGGCCGTCTTCCGCAGCCGGCGATGCTGATCGGCAGGCAGCCGAGAGGGCCGGTAGCAGAACTTGCCATATCATGCACCAATTTGAAGCCGTGTAAGTTCAGCAAGGCCGCAACTTAGCTAGTCTGGCAGAAAGCCCTCAAAACCCAAGCTGTATATAAGCCATATTACTGTGCACAGTTCCTTTGATGGCGGAGGGTTGGAATCAAGCTCCCCCTTGAGTGCTTCAGTCGTAGTGTCGCTTCAGACCATGTTCGAGGGGAGTGTCTGAAACATATGCCAACTGGCCGACCAAGCAGCCCTGAAAACTATTTCATAAAGGTCTGTTATAAGACCCCTTTAAAACTGCTGTACACCTGTCCATGCCAAAGCAATGTAAGCTTCCGGCGAGAATACTTCTTATCCAGAGCGGGCTTCGTACCGCGATATCGCAGCGTAACAACCATGGCCATGAATTCTGGCTTTGGATATAGCATGCAGCCGGCACGGTTTTCGAAAGACCAGTCTCGCTTGTCCATGACGCCTGAGCATCCTAGTGCAGCTTTCGTTCCAGTTGCAAAGAATTGAAACCTTAACATCAACCTCGAACAATATCCACAGCTAGAAGGGGACCGAGTGGTGTTCCAAGGTGGTGCAGCTTTCGATGACTGCTGCAACCATGGCGAAAAAGCGCTGTGACGCCTGCCGTCTAGTTGAGCATGTGGCCGGACCTTTAGAGCAACACCTTGCGCTGAGCTGGGCATGGGTAGTCATGGCCCTGATGTCATTAGAGGATCTTGAACCTTGAGCCTTGCAGAAAGTCTCAGCTGTGAATGCCTGGTGTAGCATTGAAGCAGTCCTCCGGACAGCTGTGTCTGTCTGGCTGTGTTTAGAATATTTCCGAAGCCGAACCCTCAGTCGGCAGTTGGCCGTCACTCTGAAGAAGGACCTCGTAGAAGGAGGGTTCGCAGAAATTCATGCCTTGCAGGAGAAGAGAGATGAAGGAATCATCATCATCATCATCACCATCAACATCATCAGTTCTAGACCTGACCGACTCTCTCAAAAGAAAGCCAGCCAGTCACATTCTGTTCTAGGTCCTTCTACACGGCACCACATACCACCCGTTCGAGTCCATCGAACTTACGGCAAACCCATGCAGAGACCCTGGCGACTCAGTCATGACCTCCCGTATGAGTCCTGAGGTGGCCTGTCAGTCTCTTGTTGATCAGAAGAGCTTTTCCCGGCATGTTCCTGGAGGATGAAACTACTGTTGAAATTTAGTAGACCGATGGCCCCATCTCAAGGGCCTGAGTATGGGGCTCCCTCTTTAAATTGCTTTCAGAGGGTGAGGGGTTGTACATGTTTACAAGAAGGGCCTACATCATTGTGACAGACCGCGACTTTCGATCTGTTGCAGACTCACTTGGATCGTGAGAGTACGTCGAAAGGGCCATATCTGTTAAAAAAGTTTGCGTAGAAAGAGCAACAAGTAAGTTCAGAAGCCGCAGTATTATCCGCAGTATGCCTACCCTATTGAACACCGTCTCACTCAGTCCCCTGATCCTTTAAGTAGGCGCGCCAAATCCGAGGCTGGAGGCTTTTTGGGCGTCAGAGTGCATGCATTGTCGGCCTTTCGTAAAAGCCAAACAGCAAATACAGCGCTCATGCTCAGAATGGCAGGAATGGCAGTGATGAAATCGCAACACCTCTTCGGATGATAGTCTTTGGAGTACTAGTACGGGAGCAGTATCTGGCTGAGCAGGCAACCTCCAGCCCATTTGGGAGACTTGACACCACCAGAATCAGCAGCATAACCTCCTTGGGGAGCAGAACTGCGCTCCCCCGGCTATCGAATGTCTTGAGTCGTTATACCAGCCCCCATGAACCCCTCTACTCCCCGAAAGTCCCTAATGTCGAAACTCTCGACCATTGTCGGCCTCGGCGCCTGAGGTCTCCATAAGCGGTTCACAGAGCAAACAGCCCAGACTGAAGGCGACCCAGAGTTTGGGATTTGGGTTGCTTTGATGTGGAGGTCGGGGGTTCGAGATGATGTGGGGCTTTGCGGTCTGGTTTAGGGTTTAGGATGGTGTAAGGATAAAACTTATGCTTTCGGATTCACCGGCCCCAGTTTGCTGTGGGCATACGGCTCAAGGCTTTGGGCTTTTTGGTTTTGGGCTTCGGGACTTGGGTTTAGGGTTTAGGGGTGTAGGAAGCTGCACATCTTTGCCCTGATGTGTTTAACGGTCGTGTGATAAACGGTATGCCGGGCTCCAAAGCCGGACGCCCGAGCTAGCAGTAGCTGTAAAGTAGTGGAGGAAGCCTCAACCTGGAACCGTGGGTCTTGCAGAGGTGCCAGTGGTCCTGTTTTCGCGTTGCGACGTGCCTTCGTCAGCCTGTTTGCCGGTCTTCCGAAAATGCGAAATCCTTGCAGTGAAAGAGCCCTCCCCAGCCCTCAGTCCCGAAGGCATGCTTCCCCACACTGTATGCTCGCAGGTCAGCTTGAGGAGCTGGCCAAGGCCTTCCGGAGTAACTGGTTCACATGGTGACAATTGCTATCGTAATGATCGTAATGGTTGCCGTGCGTGATGCCTTTGCTGCTCCTTCCGCCCTTGCCGTCGCTACTCCTTTTTGCGGCTGTTACATTCGTCGGAGTAGCCGCAGTAGTAGTAGTAGCAGCAGCAGCAGTAGTAGTGATAATAGCGGTTGTAGTAGCAATAGCAGTAGTACTAGCAGCAGGAGTAGTAGGAGTAGCAGCCAGCAGCAAGAGCAATTGTCTTGTGGTGTACTTGTCGTAGTTGTAGTCAAAGCAAAAGGAGGAAAACTTGCAGAGAGTTTCGGTCTGCTGGGTGGGATTGGATGTGTGAGGGTGGGCAGTATCAAGTCAAATTCGTAGCGTTGCGGCGGTGGCGCTTGTGGTCATGGTCGTGATTGCTGCCCCAGGCTCAAGAAAGGCTGCATCAGTGCATCCTGGCCAGTGCCATGCCCTTAAAGCCTCGGTCATAGGGCGAACGCGCACGTTGCCTGAGATTCAGACTTATATTAGGCATTATAATTGACTAGGGTCAAAAAACGCGGGCTTTTGCAGTGCTATCGGCTATTGTTCTACAGAGCTTGGCCCAGCTCACTTGAATTTGATACTTTATCTCAGCATGCGGCTACAAACCCTACTTAATTGTGCAAGGCATGCAAGCGTTCTTGTCTGAGCCCAGCTGGTGAAACGGCATCCCGGCACCAGCTGCAAGAAAGATTTTGTTCGAGTCTCTCTGGTAAACTGGCTCTGCTAACTCCGGCCAGTTGTCGAGTGAACCTGCCAGCCTCAATGCTTCGAAGACGTGTAACCTGCAACGCGGGGCAGCAGCCTTACCAAGTGGGAGCCAAAACTCCGGCCAGAAATAAGCAGCTGATGACCAGAAGAGAAGCCTGAATGATTGCCAACGCTTTTGACTCGAGTTCCTTTTTGTGTTTGTTTTCTATAAAAACCCAATTCAGTCGGATGTGTTCAGGTGCCCTCTCTTAGCAAGACGGGAGACTCGAATCCTACTAAAACCCTCATGCCTGTTTCGACCCTAGGCATCGCAGGCGTCTCAAGAGCGGGGTGAGGCTGAAGTACGCAGCCTGCCCAGCCAAGGGGACCAGGTGTGAAGCTCCATTCTGTGTACGGACTTACTCATAGCGTCTAATGCTTGCAGGGTTCAGGAAAGCAGCCCCATAATGTAGGGTTCAGAAGAATAAGTAGTTAGTAGCATACGCTGCTGGTCCGTATGTAATGTTCCTAGAATATACCGGCAAAGCCTCAACCTGAGTATCTATACCCTATATTGTGGCTTCGTATCGGGCGTAGTGTCTTCTGCACCGTTTTTTGGCTTGGCTTCTCTTCGCCAGAATGGTTTTTCATTGAGATGTCAGTCGGGAGGGTATTGTGGACTTGATCCAACGTTGTATGTCTGCAACATCTGCAACATCGCCTCGACTTCTGTATTGCGAATAAAATTGCTGTTCTTGCCGCAGACAGTCTTCTCCTTGTCATGCATGGCTCGGACGCTCCAATACGTAGCGCTGCTTGTTTGCTGCGCTTCAAGGTGCTGGCGGGTACTGTAAGAATCCTGAAATTCTTCCGCTGCTAAAAATCAAGCCCTCATCCTCGTATCGGCACAAGTACCGCTCTTCCTTTTGACAGCTTTCCTAGTCTTCCCGGCGCCCACTCTGTCATCAGCATCATCATCATCATCAACCCTGCGTGAATCGCAACCGTTACGTTCTTCGGTGCAAAGCGCAGCTTTGCTTGCACCCGCCGAGGTCTCAAAAGCCAGGCCATGGCTTGCAGCATTGTGCCTGTGCTGTGGCACAGGGGTTGAAAAATGAGCTCCACGCCCCCAAATTTCAGTTGGTCCTGGTATCAGAAGCATCTTACAACTTACGGTTGCTTCCGGCCCCTAACATGACAACGCCACTGTCCAGGATCTCACTGTTTAGTTAGTCAGTGAGGGATCCAGATCTGTGTTATCCTCATCCCCTGAGATGCTCACAAAACCTAACGTACCGGAGCATAGTTTAACACGACATAACATAGCATGACTTAGAACGAACACTTCGTTGCAGAACGTAACACAACAGAAACATAACATAATGCATGTATATACGAGTACATGCATGCATCCATAAACTGATTCAATCGTTCGTTCATTGATTGGTTGATTCATGCATTCATTCAGTCAGTCAGTCATTTACTTATTTTTGTTAATCTTCATTTCTTGCGTTTTTGGTTCATTCACTCCTTGGTTCATTCAGTCTTTGATTCATCCGTTCAAGTTCAATGCAGACATACATGCATAGATACATACATGCATACATGCATATCGAGATACCTGGACACCTGGATACCCATGTGCGCTCGGCACACACCCCGAAAAACACACAGTCGCACACACACACACATACCCACACACACACGGAGATGTGTATTTGTGTGTGTATAAATATATATATGTGTGTGTAACTAGCTATACCATATGCGAACTCCAGTCAACGTAGCTTGATTGAAAGCCACGAGGATTGCGGTCTGATGCATGAGCTCGAGGTGGTGCCAATACTGGTTCCGTTCAGCATCGGTCTCGAGCATTGTCCAACTGTGGAGCAGGAAAATAGATTTCAACATTTTTTTACCCCTGGGTGATCAAGTAAAGTCCGCGACTTCGACACCTCCCCAACGGCGGCAGACACGGAGGCAGAGGAGCTGGAAAAGCGAACTTCCCAACTATACTTCGCTCTCAAGCAGTCGGAGCGACAGGAGGCAGGAGTTGGGTTTGATGGGTTGTTGGTCTAGAGTCGAGAGTCCCAAAATCTCGTCGTTCGTTAAACGAAGCATTCGTGAGTGCACTACATTGCCAGGCACAGCTCGAAGCAACCGTTGCGATTCGAGATGCCGGCAGCTCGGTATAGCTCGGTGTCACGCAGTGATCGATGTATTTCGGCAACGTCCACCTGCATGGGAGGTCTGGACTTGCGATTTAGTTTTCATGACTCCCCTTTCGCTAAACAATGCTGCTGCTTCCACGCCCGGTGAAACAGCCTTTGCCCTGGAGTGTGCCGTCGATATGGCGCGGCCTTACATTGGATGTACAGGTCGCCATATCTGCTACCAACCGATTCCTCCATTCTCTGGGGTGTGACGATAGGTGCTTGTGTTGTGGTGGCGAAGGCATGTGATGAAGATGCACTACCGAAACAGGGGAGTTGTTGTTTCTCTGTGCAGCTTCAGGCTTCCTTGCTGGCGACGGCAGCATTTGGCACGGCCCCCACAGCGACTTGCGTCTCCTGCTTCCGAGCACGTGTTTGCCAAGGCCGCAGGCTTGAAGAGGCCTTGGAGGCAAAGGAAGGCACGCGGACAGACTGCGCCAACTGGCCTAGCTGGGCCATGGGATATACAGATGTGTATACATGTGCGTATATATAGATATACATATGTACATAATTAGATATTCACATGCTTATGCGTGTTATATATATATGTGTGTATATATATATATATATAATAGTATACGTACGTATATGTATATGCATATGCATACGGATACGTTTATGTTGGCATTCGTATTAGCATCTGCATCAATCTTGTAGTATAACTATCATGAATATTATTGTGATTATCACTCTCTGCAAAGAGAGACTGTTCCCTGCAACCAGGCGATGCACGCCAGAAGTGTGAGGAGCGTGACCACGCATTGAAGAAGCTACAGGCACCTCTTCCAGTTTAGGGTTAAGGGTCCACGATTTCCAGCTTCCTGGCATTGTTACAGCAGCCAATGATAGCCAATGCAGGACGGAGAGGAAGATTGGCGCATCGAACGCCTCGCACTGCAGAAGGACTTCGGCTGCTTCCCTGCGCCTTAGCATTCGCCGGCTTCAGGCGAGGCTGTCCAGGCTGTTCCCAAAAAAGCTGTGGAGAAGGTGCCACATTTATTGCATGTCCTGAAACTGCCCTCGTCTGCCCGAACGAAGCTCCGTGAAGCAGGAAACCGAATCTTTGAAGCAAGATGCCGAGCACATGGCCAACAAGCATGCAGAGGCTGCCGCTACGGTTTAGTTTGTGGGGGATTTGAGTCATGTCAGGCCCAACAAAAGCACCCAAACATAAACAATCAGTATCGGATGCCACATGCAAGCATTCAGCGTTTCCGGGCTGTTGGCTGGCAGGCAATTTGGGATTGCAGAAATAGTGGGGGTANACTTCTGAAGTCATTTCGAAACATCTGTGGGTTGCATTGGATTACATACTGCTTTTTTGGCATAGCCTGACAATGTGTTTGGCCTTTTTGTGTGATCAAGTCTTCTAGCATACCTGGAGGTGCGAATGCTTAAATCCGGATATTTGCTTGCCTGGGCAGCGGGACATCCCGATGCAAATCTGGGATATCCCAGACTTTTGCCCGCTCTTGAAGGAAGCGTAGTCTGCGCCATATTTTGCATGCAGGCACATAAACTTTTTTTGGGACGGGTGCGAGCTGCGGGATATCCCGGGCCCAAGTGGGTGATGAACCACTAAAAAGGGATTTTGGTGCCTTCCTGTGGAGGATGAAGTCGTCAAAAGAGTACATTGTAGTGACACCTTTTTTGCCGGATAACTTACAGTAGATATGTNGTGCCTTCCTGTGGAGGATGAAGTCGTCAAAAGAGTACATTGTAGTGACACCTTTTTTGCCGGATAACTTACAGTAGATATGTTTTACAAATGATATGTTTCAGATTCGGGCCGGCAACAGGCAGAGACCCATGAGTTCTTGAGGCCATGAGCGTTGAGATTAATCTGTCTGCCATTCATGCCTTTGTGATCTTAAGCTAGTCTATCCCAAGCAGGTTTTTTTGTTTGCGTTCTTTTTTCTCGCCCTATCATGCTCGCCCGCTTTGGATTTTGTCGGAATCATCAGTTCGCATTACTGGAGCTGCCTGCGGATGGCATGCCAAGTACCCGATGTTTGCAGTTTGCAGAACGAAGACCTGCACGCACTGAGTTTTTGTGCAGGTTTGTGGCAAGCTCTTCGCGCATGGTTCCCAGCATCAGTCCTGAAACCAGTGTCAGTGGCAAGCTTGGACATGAGACATGGACGCAGACGGCAAGCATACTAACTGTTGCGTCAGAGAGTGCATGCCTGGGGTCAAGGCGGCTTGAGCAGGTTTGGTGCTCCCTATTGTGGCCCTGTCCGAGGTCCGAACGAGCTGTAAGCCTGTGCCGGGCTCACAACGAGGCGCAACAAAGCATGTTTTACGATGTGGTCCATGTAGTCTCAGTTTTTTCAGCAGATCCGCAGGATTCCCCAAGGAGAAATTGAGCCCCAAAGCCCAATCGCTTCACTGACTGACCTTACATCTCTTTGAAAGCACGAATTCACAGGACCTCCTCTCGAAGCTGCATAGCTCCACGGACCAGGCCGGATGTGCGCAAACAACTCGTGGCTCTGAGGTGTCTCTGGTAGTTAAGGCTTCGGATGGGGCTGATAATATGAGGAGCACGTAGTGTTGCTATATTATATACAATGTCTCGTCGTGCTAGTGTCGTCAGGAGTTTCGTAGTTGCTCTACTATTCTGCAGACTAGCTCTATGAGTGATTTGGTGGCATTGTAAAGTCCAGGCAGATACCCGACAAGCCGAACAAGCTGCCGAGACGGAAAGGCTGGCAGTGTAGATTCAAAGTGCAGGGTGTATTGGTTGAAGTTCGAAGGTTCGAGGTTAAGGTTTCCCCTTTCAAAATTTAGGGGTTTAGGGTTTGGAATTTAGAATTCATGTTTGGGTTCGACTCGGAGCGTGCGAGCCTGTTGCAGGCTACGAGCTGAGCTCTATGAGGCCCTGGCAGGGCGAGCAGAGGCCAACCAGGCATCCCGGAAGCATCAGTCTGCTGAATATCTTATATTACTGTTATGACTATTTCTGCTATTTTTCTTTAGCATTTTTTGTTAAATTGCTGTTCCATTCTTGGGTCCGTATTGTCATCATCATGTGATATAACGATGGACCTGAACATACGAAATAGATCTAACATGGCTTAAACTGGAACAATACGGTACGCGAAACCCTAAACCCTAAACCGATTTGCCTTTCAAAGGCCCTGGCGGCCAAAGAAGCTCGGCTTGCCAGCTTGATGCAGGACCCGCTTTGCGTATTTGTGGTCTGGGTCGGCTCAGGGTAACGTTTTCCCACCGAATCGAAGGAAAGATACCAGGATTTATGCGATGTGCCGAATCACATTTCTGTGTTCCCAACGCCTCAGTTCTGCCTTGAGTGCGGTCGCAAGCCTGGCGAAGCTTCAGAAGACATGCACGGTTTTTGTATCCTCCTGGCAGGCGGAGTGCATGGTGACTTAGCAGTATAACAGTAACCTTTGAGGGTAATCTCATCCCTTAGAAGCCTTAGAACTCCACATTTAAACCTTGAAATCGTTCAAGAAGCTGAACAGGAAGTACGCGACTTGCACATTTGCACCGATGGACTGCGCCAGAAGGCCCAGGAGGCCGCGAAAATTCGGTTGGGCTGGTTCCTCGGGGCGGAAGCTCCCATGTAAGCTTAAGGAACCCTTGCAGCTTGATCCAGCCTCGGCTGGAGGGTCCGACTTGCGGAGTTCCAAACCCCCACCGGAGCCTCAG
This sequence comes from Symbiodinium sp. clade A Y106, assembly GCA_003297005.1. Taxonomy (NCBI): domain Eukaryota; class Dinophyceae; order Suessiales; family Symbiodiniaceae; genus Symbiodinium; species Symbiodinium sp. clade A. Next base: position 2,176 of record BGNK01001914.1, on the reverse strand, counting down.
GTGCCCATCGTGAGAGTCGAAGTCCTCCCTTCCCTGCGGAGCATCTCCTGTGAGGCTGAGAAGCGAGCCGAGGCATCCACTGCCAGGCCCGGACAACCACTGACTGAGCAAAATATTACTTGGAACAGCAGTTGTTGAATGCACGTCATCCTTTTCGCCTTTCGAGTCATGTTCGTCAGTGTGACCTTGCCTAGCATGCAAATGGAGCTGGTGATTCTGCTCAAAGCCTCGCAAGTTGAGGTGTGCCACGCTGGAGAAGGAAGTCAGGGAGGTCCCAATTCCCGATTTTTCGCCGTCAATCGCGGGTTAGGGACCATTGAACTCTCATAACCTTTCTGCGGCTTCAGGGCTTATTTGCCCTAGGAAGGTCATACCCGCCTCAAGCCTGGATGCCACAGAAGTCGAGTCGGTTTATGCAGTTGGCAGTTCGACTATGAGGCTCTCCCATGTTGCACACGTTGCCCTCATCCCCTACGTTCTGTGCAGCTGGTGTCGCATGATACCAAAGCTTCGCTGGGCTGACAATGTCAGAGAGGAGAATGTCACTGACAAGCTTGTGCTGCCTGACGCCGATTCTGGCTCATGAGGAGCACGCCAGGACATCCAGTTAGGGCTGACAAGCTAAACTCGCCGCAGGGCGTGTAGACACACCCTGTTGACATATAAACACCCGGTGGCAGCACAAAGATAGCATCTCAACTTGCTCAGCCTCGGCACTCAGAATACCCGATGATCACGATGCGGACTGCAGCGATATCAGCCGTATTCGTCACACTCGACGTCTCATCATATCTGTAATCATTGACCGTAATCGTTGAGATTCCTTCGGTTAGTTACTTGAAGAGACAGCACGGCAAACTTTGCGCTCTGTTTGCAGTGTGCCCGATGGAATTGTAGGTGGTAGAGTAGGCACCTACTCGAAGCCTACATGCGGCGCTTTTGAGTTCATGGGTGCTGCCCACAGCTGTGTTGAGAGATGTCACATGCATGGTTGGACATCGCCACATTTGGAAGCTGCCTACTCGCGACGCTGTTTCTGCTATTCCCGCTGTTGTCTTTGCCGCCGCTGTTGCAATCTGTCGTTACAAGTGTCGTAATTGAGGTTTTTCATTGCCAACATCTTCTTGTTTTACCCTAAACCCTAAACCCTAAACCCCCAGTACTGAGGTGCTACCTTGGGACGCCTCTGTTGCATTGATGATCGGCTCGCAGAGACGATTGACACCGAGGACCGGTTACCAATGCGGCTTTGGTTACTACAGGGGCCTAAATAGTTACCTATACTATTGTGGGTTTCCTTATTATACTTACAGCATAATGGGCCCCAAAACCCTATTCCAATTGTTAAGGCCCCTATATTAGGTTGCTGCAATCCTGCTATGTTTCGCCACCGCGGTTTCCTGGGGCTACTCACTACTCGAGGACAGTGATCCAGCGTTGGATAAGGAACTCTAGCTCAAGCAACACGAGGAAAGCGTATCACGATTCCTTAACACAACCTTACAACCTTTGCAATGTCGAAACGGAAGGAGACACTAAAGACTTCGAGTTGCGGGTGAAAAGAAACCCTCGTAAGCACGAGCAGCCAAAGCACACACACATATATATATACATACACATTCACATGCATATATATATATATACGCATACATATATATGTACATGTGTACACACACACACATGTGCATATATGGTGCAGCGCTGCTAGGCCCACCCTTCCCCCCCCACACCATGGTATCCCCCCTCCCCCCTGTGGTTCCCTGTGGTGTGGGTTCCCCCCTGCCCCTCCCCACTGTGGTTGCGGTCGGCTCCCCCCTCCCCCCTGTGGTTCCCTGTGGTGTGGGTTCCCCCCTGCCCCTCCCCACTGTGGTTGCGGTCGGCTGCGCCCCCTTCCATGGCTATTGCTGGTTGGGCGTCTGGCGTCCGGTTGCTAAGGNATGGTGGTCATGATCCCCATCCGCACTCTCCTCAGGTCCCTTGCTCAAGAGTCCCAAATGAAAATCATTCAAACACGTGCTCAAGCGTACATGAAAGCAAACCCAACCGAAATTCGGCTCGGAGTGACAAACGGCCGATACAGTTTTCGCAAGAACATCACAAGCCAAGCACGATTTTCAACTAAATAAAGCAATGAACATGCGCTGCCGAAGCCCAGAGCAACATAGGAGAAAAGGTA